>JASTWP010000109.1:0-234971 GCA_030770255.1 Temnothorax ravouxi
GCGCACCGAGTCACCCACTTTGAATTTTGCCGGACCCGCGATTTTTATCGCGCTGTACACCGTAGCCAAGAGTATTTCGGCTTTCGCGGGGGTAACGTCGACGGGTCGCATGCCGATGGTTCGATGCTTGCGCGCGTTGTAATCCGACACGAGTCGCGGCAACGCGTCGACCCACTTGTAATTTCCGTTGAGCGTAAACATCTTCCACATGTTGTTCTTCAACGTACGATTGAATCGCTCGACAACCGACGCCTTCAACACCGAATACGTGGAATAATGATTGATGTTGTGTTTTTTTCACGAGACGTTGCACGTCGGTGTTGTAAAATTCCTTCCCCATGTCGGTTTGTAGATTACTAGGGCACCTCCCGCTGCGTCGAATTATCTCAGCGATAGCGTCGGCTGTCTCGCTGCCACCTTTACCCTTGAGCGGCACGGCCCACGCGTACTTGCTCAACACATCGATGACGGTGAGTATGTAGTGGTAGCCTCCGTTGAAACGCGAGTACGGACGCATCTCGACGATGTCAGCCTGCCACAGGTCGTCGTACCCTCGCACTATGACGTGTCTGCGGGGAAAATTTCTTCTCGCCGGTGCGTGCAATTCGTCTACCAACCGTCGTTTTTTCGATATTTTTATCCGCATCGGTCGATTTTAACGGTCTCATGTTTCGTTGTCGCCGTTTCTGCTTCTAGTGCATCGTTTGTAGCAATTTCCGAACAGTTCGTAACCGCTTCTGAACAGTTCGTAACCGCTTCTGAACCATTCGTAACCGCTTCTGAACCATTCGTGAATCGTTCGTTGTCGTCGTCGTCGTCAGTTAACTGCTTCTTACCACTCATCGTCGTCGTCGTCGTCGACGTTCTTTAGCCGTTTGTAGCCTTTCCTGTCACGTAGTTCGCAACTGTTTTTAAACCGCTCGTAATCGTTACTGAGCTGTTTTTGAACCGTTCGACAACCGTCCGACAACCGTTCTCGAACCGTAAAACAGCCGTCCGACAACCGTTCTCGAATCGTTCGTTGCTGTTCGTCGCCGTTGTCAATTAACCGTTGCTTCTCTTCACTCGTCGCCTTTCGATAGTCGTTTCTGCTGAACCGTTTATTCATCGTTCATTAGCCGTTTCCAATCTAACGATGTTCGTGCGCTGAAGCGCGTTTACCGCAGTCTGTAACGCTCGCACGTCCTTCTCGAACGAGGTAAGTTTCTCGTCTGACTCTTTTCGTTGATCTGTCAAACTTTTAACGCACTGATCCACGTATAGTTTGTTAACCGCGTCACCGTCAGTCTCAGGTTGCGCTACGCGACGAATTTTGCGCGACCTTGCGTCAAAGTCCGTGGCGGTGCGACACAGAGCGTTATTGCGCACGAAATTTCTCATTAATCCGCTCCACCGATGGTACGAAATGGCATTCGTCGCGTCTCCGCTGTGCTCGAACAATCCAAATTTGTTGATCGGCATTTCGACGCTGATTGAACGGATCACCGTCGCACGGTTTAATTTATAATAAGTCCGGCTTCGCGAAGTTCCTCGATGATCGACATGATCTCGTTGTCGTGGGCATTGTTGCCGGCGTGGCGCGAAGCGTCGAGCAATCGCAGACGATCCACCAGCTCGTTGGGGTCGTCCCAGTGCACGTAGTCGATCTTATTGTCGGTTAGCGTCATCGCGCGAGGCATGGATAATCCCTTTCCAGATGTTTTCTTCTTGGATTCGGGAGGGAACAACGATGCGATTATATTTAGATACTTGTGTCCACAGTTGCTCTTTACTCGCTCGCGAGGATCATGCTTGATTTTATGAGCACTCGTTGCCAACAGTATGTGCCTGTATTTTTTCATATCTTCCTTCGTGTAGATCTCATCATCGGGCATTCTTTTGAAGATCAACTCGTAAATGCCGGGTGTGCCGCCGTATCGTACGCCATCGACAATTATGGTATCCGCGTTGTCCACTTGAAAACGTTTATTACCTAGCATCAGTCCGTCTTTGCTGAAATAAACGCCGTATGCGCGGTCTATACCTCGATCGGCGCTCAGAAAAGCCCTGATGTACTCTCGGCTCAGCGGACCCAAGTGATCTTGCAACGATTGTAGAAACGTTTCCTGTCCCATCGACGTTTCCAACGTTTTTCGTACGGATGTCGCGATCGAGTCGTCCGTGGTTTCAAAAACATTCGCGCTTGTGAGGAATTCGGGACTTGTACGTTGCACGGTTTCCGTCGTCGTCGTGGACGGTGTGGAGGTTATCGGTAGTACTTTCGTTCGTTTCGATTGATTAGATTTAAGCGGTGTCGATGGGAGATCCAACCAGGAGTCTGATCGTTTTCTCTTTTTCGACGTCGCATCCTCCCAATCCTCCTCATCCTCCTCCTCCTCCCCGCGCTGTTGAACGGATAGCGGTTCGATTTTCGCGTCAGCGTCGCTCTCCGTCGGTTCCTCTTTTTTCACCGCGATCAAGCTCGGTTTGTCGACGATCTTTTGCAATGGCCCGATGAGAGGTTTAAAGTGCGTGTCCAACTCAATGTCCTTCTCGATCTTACCGGTTTTCAAAGCGCGAAGTTTCTTGCGAATCGAATCACTCGTCTTCGCAATCTCTTTCACGATCTTCTCGCGTTCGCGAATATTCTCGCTCCCGTCGATCGCAGCCATCGCAGGGAAAACAAAGCAGAGCGTCGATCGCTAACGTTTCACCTCCGACGAGGTATCGGCACCGACTGATCGCTTTTGCGGTATCGCGAACACGTTAAATCCTTTTCTGTATCGGCCGTTCGAAAGCGCGCTGTCCTTGTCTATTACTACGAAAACCGTACTTGCATTGCCAACAATCGTGGCACAACGAGCAAAATTCGTCGTACGACATGTCGGTATTTACGTGATCGTTGTACACGTGTTTCAAATTGGTACCATCCTGTTTGAACAGGATCAGCAGGTTCGCGTTGTCGCGTATCAGATGTTTAGGTATTCTCGCGTACGTCTGACAGAGATAGAATGAGTCGACGCTCGAGTGCCTGCCCATTGAGAAATACTCTCTCACCGTGTCTTGCTTGTCGCATGCCACGTCATCGAAGACGAAGATCGAGTTTGGACGCGCGTCGCTCGGTGGAATGACGTCACTGTTATTGGAGAACGTAAAGTAGCCGATTTCGTCGATCGATGTCAATAAATTCTCCAGATATCGATATTTCGGCTGTTGCAGCGATTTCGAGTACACGTACACGTTTTCGAAACGTACACCGTGCGGACTTTCCAGCAAGCTAATCAGAACGTTGGTTTTACCGCAATTTGAAGGGCCGCAAATGATCGCGCGTATAGTAGTCGGTAACATCGTACCGTGCTTGCGTTTCTCCGCGTTGCCCCCCATCGACCGTAATCTGTCGTCGCAATTCGTCACGCGAATCGCCAACGGTTGTCGCACGAATCTCATTTCTTTCCACACTGTCGACTTTCTGGCTGACTCGAACGCCTATTTATAGGCGAGCGGAACCGCGAATCGCTCAGTAGCAAAAATGTTCGTCCTACTGTCGAGACCTTCCGATATTCGCGACTTGAGCGCCGAACAGCTGCAATTTGTGCCGAAAGCCGTTCTGCTGCAAACGTGCGGCGATCACGTACACTACGTGTGGGACAAGCTTCCGGAACATATAAGGGCGGATTTGGAGGTTCAGACATATCGTCGCTGTTACGAACATTACAATCAACCGTGGCAGCGAACGCACGTCGACGGTCCCGCGCCAATGATAAAGGATTGCGGCGAATGTCAACGAAAAAAAAATGGTGGAGGCCTGTTAAATCGCGCGATAAACGCACTTCCGTTCGAATTACACATTCCCAGCTATCAATTTTGCGGTCCGGGAACTCGTTTACAAGATCGATTGGCGAGAGGCGATCAAGGTATCAATCCATTGGACGCGGCGTGTCGCGAGCACGACATAGCCTATTCGCGTAACCGCGATCTCACCGAGAGACACGCGGTGGACGAGGTACTCGCTGCGGAAGCGCGAAAACGCATTACCGCGAGAGATTCGACTCTCGGAGAGAGAGCTGCCGCTACAGCCGTCTGGGCGACCATGAAGGCTAAGACGAAGCTCGGAATGGGCTTGAAAACAAAAAAAATCGAAAAACGGTGAAGAAAAAAAAAGCTAACGAAAAAACGGATACTTCCGACAGCGAAACGAGGCGGCGTATTGCCGATTCTACCGTTGTTGGGAGTTCTTGGTTCTCTGGCCGGCGGAGCGGCGGGAGTCGTAAAGGCCGTGAACGATAACAAAGCCGCGCGGCGTCAGCTGGAAGAGATGCAACGTCACAATCGTGCCGTGGAAGGTCGCGGACTTTATCTCGCTCCGTACAAATATGGACGAGGGCTGTATCTCGGCCCGCACAAACGCGGGCGAGGAGTAGCGTCAAAAAATAAAAAAAAAAACGTCAAAAAGACGTTAAATATGCCCGCGGGTATTACGACTAACGTACAATTAAATCGACTGGCAAGGCGTATGCGCGTACCGTTCTTCAGAGGTGTCTTCATGCGTGATTCGTTACCGATCGGCGGTGTACGTCGAAACGAGAGCGGTATCGTAAATTTGGACGATGCAGCGGGTCCCGGTACTCATTGGGTAGCGTACGCGAAGAGGGAAGATCGAGTCGTATATTTCGACAGTTTCGGCAATCTTCGACCGCCGAAAAAATTGGTGCGATATTTCGGGCCGAGCGTGACGAAGATTGAGTACAATTGCACGTCTTATCAGCGATACGATCAGAGCATCTGTGGACAATTGTGCCTGCAATTTCTCCGGACAATCGACAATTTAAAGCCTGACGGTGCGCCGTGGTGACTCAGTATTCGTTAACGGATTGCATCGACATGTCTATAACGTTCACGCTGACCGGGAAGAGCAGCATCCTCGCGGAGCACTACTTTCCCGCCGTGGATCTGAGCGACGGTGACTACGAGCTCGGTCTAACGTGTTTTGAGACTTATCACACGATTCCGAACGTGAATTCTTCGAACAATAAATTTTATTTCGACGAGGATGACACGGAAATTACGATTCCCGAGGGATCGTACGAGATACGAGCCATACATGAGTTTTTGAAACGCGAAATTTCACGAAAACGCCCGCGACGCGTAAATCGTTCCAACGATGATCGTACGTCGGTCGCGAATATCGCGCGAGAGGCGACCGCTCGCGCGAACGGCTACGAAGACGAGGCCACGGAATACCCGATAGTGCTCCGCGCAAATTACAATACGATGAAGAGCGAGATCAAGTGCGCTTTCAGAGTGAACTTTAACAAACCGAACAACGTTGGATCGCTGTTGGGATTCTCGTCGAAGCGTATATTGCAGCCGGGACAGTGGCACGAATCGGACGCGTCGATTAATATTATCAACGTAAACATTATCCGCGTGGAGTGTAACGTGACCGCGGGTGCGTACAGCAACGGCAAACGTGTTCACACGATACACGAATTTTCACCGAGCGTACCACCGGGATATAAGATATCGGAAACGCCGGCGCAGATCATTTATCTGCCGATCATCGCGCGAAGCGTTACGGATCTAACGATACGCGTCACGGATCAAGACGGACGATTGCTCGATTTTCGAGGAGAGGAGATCACCGTCAGATTGCACGTACGACAGCAACAGCGATAACGCGCGACGTGTGAGATGCTCGTGTTGAACGACTCGGAGCACGCGACAGATAAGAATATCTTTACGACTGCGACGATCGACGATATCGTCAAATCGACATTCGGTGGCGTAAAAAAAAGAGACGAGAAAGAAGCTCAACGCATCGAACGTTAAATTTTTACAATCTCTGGGATTCGCGGTACGAAACGTCTGAACGATGACTGAAATTCTTAACATCGGAGGCGAGCCGGTCTTTGACGATCGCATCGTCAAGATCGAGACTCACACGTACAACCCGTACGCCAACACAACGTTCGAGTATAGCGACGAGATACGAATACCCATACAACAGCAGGATCTGTATACGTTGCCGTGCGAAAGTTTTCTCTACGTCGAAGGAACATTGACGGTGACCAAGAGAGCGGCCGACCAAGCAGCCGATAACGTGGTACTGGGTAATAATTGCGTCGCGTTCATGTTCGATGAGATTCGATACGAGCTCGACGGCGTGGAGATTGATCGCTGCAGAAACGTAGGAATAACCAGCACGCTCAAGAACTACGTAACGGTATCGTCCGACAGAAGCGTGATTCTGAGAAACGCCGGCTGGGATCCACATAATAACGCGAATGGATACTTCAATTTCTGCGTACCGCTCAACCTGTTACTAGGATTTTGCGAGGATTACAAACGCGTGGTGATCAACGCTCGTCACGAATTAATCTTGATACGATCGCGCAACGACAACAATTGTCTGTTGGGAAATCTCGCGTTGGAGCCTGCTATCAAAATACTCAAGATACAGTGGCGAATGCCGCACGTGGTATTGAGCGAGATCAACAAGCTGTCGATGCTGCGCGCCTTGGAAAAAGGACGATATCTCAGTATGGGTTTCCGTTCGTGGGATCTGTACGAGTATCCCCTGTTGCAGAACACGACCAAGCACTCGTGGGCCATTAAGACCGCGACTCAGCTCGAGAAACCGCGATACGTCGTCTTCGCTCTGCAGACGGGTCGGAAGAACGTCATGTCCGCGGACACGAGCCGATTCGACGACTGCAAATTGACCAACGTGAAACTCTACCTAAACTCGGAAGTCTATCCGTACGACGATCTGAATTTGGACTTTGGCAAACACAGATGGGCGATTCTGTACGATATGTACGCGCGTTTCTGCAAGGGCTATTACGGATACGAATATCTCGAGCCGAGTCTCACCGTTTCGACTTTTCTACGTAACGGTCCGTTCGTGATCATCGATTGCTCTCGACAAAACGAATCCGTCAAAAACGCCACCGTGGATGTCAGAATAGAATTCGATTGCATGGAGAACGTACCGCCGAATACCTCCGCGTACTGCCTCATCATACACGATCGCGTGATCGAGTACAATCCGTTGACCAACGTAATGCGCAAAATAGTCTGAGTGTTCGCGGCAACGTCGACGAAAATTTTCTCTCTCTTTCACTCCCGATACAAATTTATGAGAGGAAAAAAAGGAGAGCAGGATATAAATCAGAGTGTCGCGAAACGCGCGTCATTCCTCTCGATTCACGCATCGAAGACAGAGAGAGATATCTCTTCATGTTCGCACCAACGTTCGTGGACCTGCAAGGTTTCGTCGTCGGGATGAAATTTGTCGTGAAGGAGGTGGCGGTGCTGAGAAACGGAGTCGTTCTGGCGCATTACATCTTTACATGCCCCATGCCGTGGAGTCTCCTCACAAAATCCGACAAATCGTGCGCTTCCTGGTTGATTCGCAATCACCATGGATTACGATGGGAAGAAGGAAACGTGCCGTACAGCAAGGTGAAGCGTTTAATTACGTCGGCCGTGCTCGGTGAGGAAGAGGCTGACAACGACGACGACGACGACGAAATGCCGACTCTCGTGTACGTCAAGGGATGCCAGAAACGAGAATGGCTGGTGGATCTGCTTGAGAATAAAGCGAGAAAAAACCTAAACATCGAGACTCTGGATGCGGATTACGAAGATATCGAATCTTTGAATATTCTAGATGCTACAAATACTATGCGATGCGGAAAACATGTTAAGAATTGCGCGTTGCAAAATGTATTAAAAATATTTAACTGGTGGTCGAAACGTCAGAGAGAATTGTCATCTTTTTAAAAAATAAATTTTATACGTATGTGTGTAAATTTTACTATGTTTTATTTCCCTTTCCCCCATTAGTCGATAGTATACAACATTAAAGAATAAGTATACGTAACGAATTCTAACTCGAGAGAGGTCTGAACATGTCTGAACATGTTTCGCGGTTGATGTCATGCGGAAGGGGGGGTATACGTCTTAATAAAAAAACATCCTACCTTAGCCCCCTCTCCTAAAAATTTCAGAGCGCTGATTGCGCGTTCCAGAAACATTAATTTCCCCCTCCTTCATCATAGTGTTGGAAGTTGCCGCGTATATTCGATTAATTTTATAACGACGATCAGTCTTGCATCAGTCGCTTACATCAACGGTCCGCTTCTCCATAACCGAAAGAATGTATTCCGCTGAAGGAAGCAGCAGCAGCAGCGGTGGCAGACGCATGAATTATTACGTACCCATTCACGATGATGAAACTCCATCGTACGAGAACAAATGTAACAAGTAAGTTTTCGTTTTTTTATAAAGCTTTATATTTTTTAAAATTGCAAATTATAAATTGTTTTTTTTAAATTACTAATTTCGTTATTTTTTTTACAGCATTTCGTTGGAGCGTCGCGCGGTTCGTATACTCAGCAGACGATACGCGTTGACATCAACAGCTTATAAATATTTGGATATTGGAATCAGCGTGGGACCTGCGTCCTTTGTGGAACTACTTCTCGGTGATAACCGAGGAAATCAGATGGTGTTGGCTCATACGACGTGGACAGCGCTAATTGAAAAACGTGCGGATATCGAACGACTCCTGCAGTCAACCGCACCTTCATCGATGTCGATTCGAGATCTGATTATAAAACTCGTAAAAATACGTGACGCAGATATTGTAAAATTAACATCGTGCGACACCAGCTTGTACATGAAACCGTCAACCGTACTCTTTTTGTTAGAGCTAGAACATTGCGTCGAGAATGTGTATTTTCAACTATGCCAAAATGTTCATGGCGTAAGTGAAAAATTTAAACAATTTGTAACCATTTTGGGAAGAAATTGTATAACCGATAAATGTGATGCAGCTAGAATCTTGCGCAGCGTTTATGATAAAAATTCGATTATTGATTGCGAATTATTAGCTTATGCTTTTGACAATATTGTATACGATGCGAGATATAATAAATAAATTAATGCTTATATGATAAAAAAGTTTATTATCTTTCAATTCTCCCAATTATTTATTATAAAGGAAAGAAGCGTAAAGTGGAATGAAAACCGTATATGCGACGTTCTATAGAACTCTGGCCGCTTGAAATTTAAAGTATCGTATATCGTAAACTGTGAAGTGATGCTCCGGCGATGCTCGCCTATGTGGTGTCGATGCTCCAACGAATCCTTGCTTGCTATTGTAATGCTAGATATATTTTATCTTAATTGCTTTTCTCTGAGCTCTGGTTTGGTCCTCTGCAGTCAGTTAAAGTCAGTCCTCTGCAGTCAGTACTGTGAAAACGTTCGCGAGCAAAGAATATAAGAAAAAAATGGCAAGATATCACAGAATTGAAGATTTTATTGAAATCGTTCACCCTGCCATCGGGGTATGTATATCTAATACCGTTGCGTGCGTGTCACCCGTTATTTTCGTGAGTGCGCGAGTGTGAATAAGTGTGAGAGAGAAATCCTAAGAGTCACGGATTCACTGTCGACCTAGGTGTAACATTTTTTGAAAAGCATACCGGGCGGCATGCGCGCAACAATTCACATAACTGTATAAAAATAAAAATTAACTATTTTTTTATCTTGTAGTGGATATGGGTCGATAACGTACCAGTGCGCGAAATTGAACTTTTTAATATGGTGAGGGTGAGGATTCCTCACGTTCTGGTGTGCATAAATATTTTTTTATAGATTTTTAAAATTTTTAAAATTTTTTTATAGATTTTAAATTAAAAAAAAATTTTTTGTATAATTTTTCAGCCAAATTTTATATATTTCGACGAAATCAGAATTCGTGGTTTCATCAATATTCATCGACAGCGTTGGGTACGCTGGGAGCGTGAGCTGCTTCACGACAACAATGAAGAAATATGGGACGTTTCGGGAGATGTGGACGTCTTCGGATTTCGAAAATTGTTCCAAATCGAAGACGAATTCGATGTTGAAGAAGAAGAAGTATGGTGATTTTTACTAAAAAATTAAATAATTTTATGAAATAAATTTTTTTAATGCTTAATTCTATATATCATTTATTATTCATTTTTCCTTCACTATTATTTATTATATTACATAATAATATTATATAGAATAATAATTATTAAGAATAATAATAATTATTATTAAGTGAAATCCGCGCGAGGGAGAGGACACGCGAACGAGAAACGCGCGAAGAAAAGATAACGCGAACGGGGGGGGGGGGAAACCGCGCGCGAGGGAAAGAGAACGCGAACGAGAAGCGCGCGGAGGGGGGATAGACAACGGGGGACAGGGGCGAGAGAGAGACCGCGCGCGAGGAAAAGAGAACGCGAACGAGAAGAGCGCGCGAACGGGGAAGAGACAACGGAGGACGGGAGCGAGAGAGACCGCGCGCGAGAAAAAGAGAACGCGAACGAGAAGAGCGTGTGAACGGGGAAGAGACAACGGAGGACGGGAGCGAGAGAGACCGCGCGCGAGGAAAAAACGTGAACGAGAAGCGCGCGCGAACCGGGGAGAGACAACGAGGGTCGGGAGCGAACGCGCTGTGTGACGTCACGCGGACTGACGTGATCGTTGGACCCCCATCCTCCCCGGCGCACCGAAAACGTAAACGCGGTGTTGGTGGATAAAATTCCAGCAGACGAACGTAATACCCCGCGCCGAAAACGCAAACGTCCCCTCCTCCTCCCCCTCCTCCTCGCCCTAAAACGCGGACACCATCCCCCTCCCCTTCCCCTCCCCCTCGGCGGCACCCCCTTTGTCAACGATATGTTTATTAACATGTCTCGACGCGCTCGCCGACCACCCCCCCCCCTCACCTTAAAACGCTGACACCATCCCCCTCCCCCTCCCCCTCGGCGGCACCCCTTTGTCAATGATATGTTTATAAATATTTTATAAACAACATGTCCCAACGCGCTCGCCGACACCTCCCCTCCCCCTCCCCTCCCCCTCACCCCCCCCCCACCCCCTCGCCCCTCGCCCTCGAGTTCCCCCCCCGCCCCGCTCCCCCCTCGGAGCTCCCGGAGCGGTTAGCCCATTTATTCCCTACTAAGTGTATTTGTTTCTCACATGCTCTTATAACCATAAAGTCAACAGCCTTCAACGCCCAATTGTCAAGAACTTTGACCACGACGAGAACCTAGCGTCGACGTGCGACATGACGTGCGTAAGGTTCTACATGTCCCAACACGGCATGCGACTGGACAAACGCATAGCTGAACGCTACCTGTGGCACGTCTGCGACATCGATGACGACCACGTCGATATCGTGCAAGTGCATCGCGCGGACACGATTGGCGTGGGCCAGACGCGCGAATGCGACGACCAAGAGAGAACCGACTGCGTTCTACACGTCAAGCTGAACGAAACCAAATCCGGAAATGATTCCCTCCGAAAAATATTTGAAACAAGCAAAAACGTCGTGGAAAACAAAAATAAAAAATATCGAATTGGTTTCCTCTACGACTATGGATTTTTCCACAGGCACGCCTCGCCCAACGTTGCCGAAAACATAGTGACGTACGTACAAGTGTACAGCTCCGCCGCCAAAATAACGCGTCCGCAGAACTGCAGACTAACTGCGGCGTACGTCATTTGCCATGGCTACCAACAGGGCGACAGAGAATTTGCCAAAGTCAGAAATCTCTCAAAACAACACGTAAGAGATTTATCTCGTACTGCAAGAACTACGTGCGTACCCGTCAGAAATTGAGAGTGGAAAAAGTACTCACGTTCCACAGTCGTCGACTTCGCGAGGGTGAAACCATGTCCATTTCGGAGTGCATGCGACGACACGACGTTTTCCATCAGAATTGCCCTTGCTACGTGACGGACCTCATGTTCCGTCATGCACAGACTCGTCTATAGGCTGGAAAAGTGGAAGACCTATTTCGACGAATGCATAGGTCGAGAATTATTGATGCTGCGCGAAATCGCTCGTGACGTGGACTTTTCGAGAACACCGTGGACGAAACCCCACATCGTCCACATCGTCATACGCACGGAATTTCGTGCCATGTATTTTGTGCACGGTCGCTCTAACGCTTTTGACTACCAACTGTCAAGATACATGTTCCGTTACAATACGGAGATGAAATCAGCCTTCGAAGGCCAAATGATGCTGCGTCCTATGTTCTTGCGCGAGAACCGAATCAACAACGACGACAAAGAATCGCCGCTGTACGCTCTGTACACAAGAGCTATATCGGCACCAATTTTGAACGTCGTAAGAATCATCTGGGAAATCCTAAACGCCCTACCGAAACATCCCACGGACGAAGTGATAGACGACGACGACGACCCTGACGACGTCGACGCTCAAGAAGAAAGATTAGCCCTCAGATACGTAATATCGAAGCGATCGATATTCGACAGATCGCCAAACGTTGCTATCGCGACTACACAAAAGTGTTTACGGTGAAATACTTTACGAATGAATATAAGAGATACCGGAAACGACACCTATGTTTCAAAATCAGAGGCCAAATACAGGCTGACCAAGCATCGAGAACAATCGTTTCAGATCCGCAGCACCTGTTTGCTCGGGTCGTCAAAATGAGCGTAAGAATCAACGCGACAACGTTCTTTGCGCGTGCAACCAAATACTTCAAAACAAAGGCACACATTTTACCTGTCGCGCTTGTACATAGAGTGAAAAAGGCCACGAATAACAGCCGCCTGTGGGTGGTCGTACGAGTCGGTGGCAACATCCGACTTGCGAATGACGTTGTTCTCACACCGGAATACGTTAAGCAATGTATACACCAAATTGTAGTGGATCGCAAACGTCAACAAGCTGTAAGAAAGGCATTGAAACGAGACCGCTCGCCGCCCCGAGCGCGTCGTCCGAAACAGTTTAGTCGCACTGCCGACCCGCGACGACGACGTCAGTCTCCTGCCGTCGTTGATGACACGCCGCCACCAAGAGCAACGCCGCGTCACACACGAGAAACTCTGACCAAAACCTCTGGATATCACACGCTCGATCAAACTTCCGATCGTGAGTTATCGACGCTCGTCGAAACCGCCGACGCGACACGCACGTCTGGCGTACCACCGTCAATTACGACGCTACCCTCGGTCGACCTAGAGCGATTGAGCACCTCCGCCCAGGGTTGGGACATTTGATAAATTTTAGGGATTTTTTACGTTACACGTAATAAACATGTATATTACGTCAAATATGTATAAAACGTAATATACATGTCAAAAACTGTCTAACCTAGAACAGGATTAAAACAGTCGTGTATTCATCTGAGGATTCCGAGGAAAATACTCAAAACCCTCCTAAAACAGTCGTGGGTCGTGGGAGGATCCCGTTAGCCGTTAGCCGTTAGACGTTACGCTGTTAGCTGTTAGCATATGCTCTTATTGCTCTTTTATTATTGAATATCATATCAGACGTCGTACGTTAGACATCGACCGCAATGTGAATCCCCATAGGCCCATAACCTTATCTGAAATCAACACATTTAGTTGTCAATGTTGTCATTGTTGTCAACTCAGGATTTTACATTATAAAAAAATAGAAGATGAATTCTAAAGATAAAATCAATCAGGTAAGTAATCAAGAAACGATACGTACATCGTACATGTCTTCTAATTTTACTCGTTTGAGAAAAACTATTTATTTATTTACAGCCAACATGTTCAACTCCTCGTCCAAAGAAACAGCGGTTAGAAATGTTAGAATCCAAACAATCATCAACATATAACCATAAGAAAGCGTTGGCAGCTGACGAGAATATTGATTTAGCATTAGCTCAATTTTTTTTGGATGTAACATTTCATTTAACGTTGTTGAATCAAAACATTTCAAAAACTTTTTGAAACTTCTACTTCCAACATACAAACCTCCAACAAGGAAAAAACTTTCTACAAATCTGCTCGACAAGGTTTACCAAAATCTATTGGCTGAAAGAGTCTCATCTCTTGGATCTGATGGCGTTCTATTAATTGATGGATGGAAAAATTCATCAGCTAATACGAAAAATGTGGTATGCACAATATTTACAGTAAATTCAAAGTGCATATTTCTTAAATCCTGGGATTTGACCGGACTGAAAGAAACTGGTAATCAACTTAAAGAAATCGTCAACGAAGCTAAGGAATTAGCAAAGGAAAAGTTCAATATTACTACATATGCTGTGGTTTCAGATAATGCATCGTCAATGATGTCAATGGGAAAAAAAGTAGACATTTGGCACACTACTTGTCACAGCCACAGTGGAAATTTGTTAGCAAAGGCCCTGGTGCCAGAGACATTTGCAAAGAAAGTAAATAACCTTTTGCGATCATTTAAAACACCAGGTGCAGAATACGAATTAAAGCAGCAAGGAGGCTCCAGAATTATCCTAGCATGTGACACAAGATGGTGTAGCTATAGAGATGCATTTAGATGTCTGCTGAAAAATTTACGCCTAATGCAAACATTAGTAGCTAAGAAAAAGGTTCAACTAGATAGTAAAAGCGAAAGTCTACTGAAGGATCCTTCATTTGCGATACAATTACAGGATTTTATCTTGATTTTTGACCCGATATGCCAATTAATAAATGTTTGTCAGCGATCTAATTGCAGCATAGCCGATGGATGTGAAGAATGGTTAAAATTGCAAATTCCGACAGATAATGATGAAATGGAACAAAAGTTGAATAATCGACTGAGTAAGGTTTTAACACCAATTATGCTGACTTCGAACTTTCTACATCCTCAGTACCGGGCCAAACAATTTTTACACGATGAACAAAAAATGAAAATGGTTTTTGACTTTTTGAAACAAGAATTGAATGTACAATGTATCACTGATGAACCAGAGTTGGATTTATATCAAAAGAATCTTGGTATTTTTGAAAAATTACAGAAGCGAAATATTATGTCACCGGAAACGTTTTGGATCACAGCTGAACCATTCTGCCCTCGTCTATCATCGCTTGCTCAGAAATTACTAAAAATTCCGGCTGCTTCAGCGCAACTTGAACGACTCTTTTCTTGCTGGGCTTTTGTACATTCGGATTTGCGTAATCGTCTTACTGTTGACCGGTCTATGAAATTGATTGATATTTATTACACTTTAAAAATGAATGAATATTTTGATGATTATTACGATGATTTGGTAGAATCGGATTAATATCTATACGTATATTTAAATTTATGACATTTATTTCAAAAACTATAAGATGCTTTTAAGTTCTATACAAAGAGACAAAGATTGTAAATTAATGTTTTTCAAAAATACATTATATTTTATTTCAAATACAGCTCGTACTATTATTTTTCCAGTCTAACAATTATTTATTAAAATCATATAATTACTATATTAGTTAAATGAGCTTAAATTTAAATAATAGATAAACATACTTAAATTAAATAATAATTTTGTCATTAGCTTGTATCATATTAACGATTAAATTTAATAAATTTTGCTTTGATGCAAGTCTTCGATGAAATACAAAAATAATGTTAAATAATAATTAAACATATAGCATTTTGATCTCAGATCTATATCTGATTTTACTGATCTGTACACCCCTTTAGTGATACATTTACTTTCACGAAGGGGATCGATTTTGATAGACACTGCTTACAAGCAAAACAAATATCCATAATACCTGTAATATGTGACGAAAATAGACGAGATATTGCCTGTAGACTAGAACTTAAGGTAACAAAAATAATCAAAAACAAAAACACAAAGTAAATTAATATCTTTAGTACATTAAATATTTATGTATTATTAGTTTTATATTAGTTTTTTAACTTTAAATATCTTGCATATAATCATCAATCACAGTCGCATGACAAGAAATTAATGTTTCATTTACATATTTAGATGATAAAATAAATCTGTTAACTTTCCGAATCTTTTGGGAGTTAAATCATTTAAATTATTAGGATAGGATTTTAATTTTGGCGCAGCAGCTGGAAGTTGCAAAATTTTTATAGCAAAGGCGGATAATTTTGGATGTATAGAAGCAACTGCCTGCCAAAAAGTTTGTTCGTTGGTGTAATCTTTAAGTGCACGTGAACCAAAGATTTCTGTTAAATTTTTGTATTTTCCGAAGTCGTTCATTCCCTCTTCATCTAGCTCATTAATTAAGAACTCCATTACCTTTTTCATGCGACTTTGATCATTTTTAAATCGTTGGCCTCGATAAACAGGGTGAAGAAGATTTGCTACTAGTGCGATCGGTGACAATATTGCGTCGATTCGTGATTAAAATAGATTATAATATACGTTTTCGGTCGACGCCAGGATCAACCAATCCTCTGTTACATCAGCAATCTTGATCTTCAAGTTTTTACATTTTTCTGCGATGCAATAACTAGGCTTAAGCAAATCCAAGAAATGGTTCAAATCTTCTTCAAACGATTCTTCAATCAGTATTTTTAGAACCTCTGTCTTGAGTTTATATTGCCTCTCGCCCATCATTTGTGTCATAGCACGTAAATTTTTCAAGCAAGTAGAAAATAGATCATAGTTATAACAAGATGAATTGCCTTCTAACACGAAAGCTACTCCTCCTCGTGTTATTAAGTCCTTTTGTAATTCCTTACTTGAAAACTGTCCAAGCAAATAACGAACTTTTTCAGCAAACTCCAAATCGACAAGCTCCTTTTCAATAGACGTAGCTAAGGATATGTTGCATTGCAGGATCCACAGCTTGCTGTACTCATCTGTGTTAAGCAATTGGATATCTTCGTCAGTGATAACAGCGTAAATTATCATGTTGAATTTCATGTTTGCGAGAGTTATTGCTTCATTAATCATGAGTGATAAATTATGTCTTTCTTGGATATCCCATGTCTTTAAATAGATTATTTTTTCCTCACTTTGTACAAAACCAATTACGTGCAACGTTTGTTTAATTTCTGTCCTTGTAATGACTAATATTCCATTGGAATTGAAGAAAGTTGACTGATGTTTCTCAAGTTCTGCATGAAGATTATGAAGAACATCATTCGACATTGATTCTACAGATGGTGGCGTGTACGCAGGTCGTATGGCATTTAAAAAATTCAAAAAAAGCTTTGATTCAACCAGTTTAAAAGGAATATTACATCCATAAAAAAATTTAACCAAAGTATCGTCAATTCTAGTCTTCTGCTGATTTGAAAGATTATCAATAAATGAATTCAATTTGCGTTTCTCTTGCCTAGTTTTCAGTCTTTTTGGATGTGAAAGAGTAGTTGTCACTGCATGATTAAATTCTTGATGTGAAACAGTTGGCACATCAAAATCAGAAAGAATTGAAACTTCTGGGGCATCTTCAATTCCTATAGCAATTACTTTGGCATTTTTGGATATTCCCTGATCAGATGAAGTGACTGCATCAACTACGATACTCGCTGATTGGATATTTTCCAAATCAATTGTTTTAATAACATTTTCATTATCGTCAGTTAAACTGGACTTTCCAGCAGACTCTGGGCTTTGAAGGGCACTTGACAAGTCCGTTTCGTTTCTGCACACATTTCTGCAAATGTTATATAAATTGAAATTCCAAATATTTGTTATCTAATTCATTCATTTTTGTTGTCTTACTATTTGTTATTTATTTTGCTTACCTATGTGTTTGTAACCTGTTTTTCGCAGTATTTCTGAGAGTTTTTTTGCATATTAAACAGTATGCCACTATTTTTTCGTTTTCTTTACGCCGTTCATAACCACCTTTCTCCCAAAAATTATGACTAGGTCTACCACCGTGACTCATGATGACAGTTTATCGCTTTTCAAGATTAATAAGTGATCTATAATAATTAAGAAATTGTCACATGCGATATGCGATGCGAGATGCGACAATGCCGAGAATAACCGGAATGAAGTTTTAGAAATGGCCTGAAGAGGCGCATACGGCGTTTGACGTATTTTACATTGCGTAAAAAACTAAGGACGTAAAATACCTAGTATTATACATGTCTATAACCGTGTAATTTACATTAAGTATTTTACTTGCCCAACCCTGCCTCCGCCATCACAACGCTGAGCACCCGCTCTAAAAAGAAGACACCCGAAACACAGCAAAAAACTGCAACGATCGCTATGCCGCCGCCACCAGCGCCGCCGGCAACATCGACACCGTCGACGAAAGTGCGACGAAGCAAACGCCAAACTCTAACTTCCTCGCCGCCGACACCATCGTCGCCGTCGACATCTGGACTCCGACGGAGCAAACGCTTAATGACGAAAGCTTCAACGGTGGACATCTTGTCCGACCGTGGGTCGACCATCGATGTGGCCTCTACCATCTACTCTAGGACAAGGTCTAGGTCCAAGAGAGTTCACAAAACGAAAATTATACATTCACGAGACAACAGGACAGAGCGATACTCAATGCGGCACTCGCGACGAAACGCTACAAGCCTATATATGTATTCATTGTCAATATTCATAATCCTTCTTTCCTTCACACTCAATAAAATTATTATTGCTGTTACTCAAAATTCCTAATCTTATTCTAAATGTTATCTTAAATTATCCCTAAATTTAAATATAAATATATGAATCGTCTTTGACCCAATGGGGTAATTCACTTTTATACATTGTTCCATTTCTACCGTTCTACTCGGCAATTGCGAATATACCATGGCACAAATGGTCGCAATCGGAACCACTAAGAATAGTTATTTGTGCAACAAGTGCTGGAAGATGAAAATTCAAGGGTGCGGAGTTAACGCACGAGCCGAAGGCGAGTGCAGTCACCGCACCCGGGAATTTTCATCTTCACGCACGACTTGCACACCCTATTTTATGTTGCAAGTGCGTGGAAAGTGGTCTATCACGCACGCGTAGCGTGCGTAAAGGGCCACTTTCCATGCACGTGTTACATAAAGATATTTCACGTTCAACTCGCAATAAGCTGCGGGCCGACCGTAGAACGTAGTAAAAGAATGGCGTGTGAGTCGCGACTTCGTCGTTCGAGTGGTGCCGTTTCCTCCCCGGAAAATAATATCCCGGTGGCGAACGCGCGGACATTCGCCCGCTTAAAAACGGCGTGGCCTTACGTCCCAATGGCTTTAACGTTATTTCCGACCAAGATTTGCCTAAAATTTGCTTCTGTGCCGGGACCAAAAGCCCATAAATATGTAATACCTCCCTTATCGTGCGGCTCGGTTGCCCCGCTCCCTATTTTCTCTTCGCCGAGAGCCCCCCCGTAGAACCCTCTACGTTGTCGTCGTCGTCACTGACTCTTGCAACCCCTTACGTGTTTTTGCGGGGCTGTAGCTCGCGGCGATGTACAAGGGGAAACGCGGTAAATCATTTGTCCCGAAAGAAAACACAATGCAATATCCTGCTCGAAACGCCATCGCCAGCATCTCTCCCTCCTTCTTTCTCCTCTATTTGCTGCCGATATCTCCTCTTTCCTCCACTCTTTCTCTTTCTCTCACTCTATTTTTCGAGGAAATTGCAAAAGCCATAAGTCAGCCCTTATATTGCCGAAAATACTTTAAAGCGCCTCGCAGAGACTTGTATAGACGCACCTCGAGAAGACGCACTCTTTGCCTCTTACGAGAGCCTAGACATGTTTTATCGCTGCTGTTAAACGGACAGCAAAAGAATGACACACACAGGCCGAACGGAGGTAGATGCGCTTTCAGGTAACGATTTTCGAGACACGCGACGCGCCTGGGATCGTTAAAATCGCACGGGGCCCGCCGCGCGAAAAAAATAACGCTTCCTTCGGTTATTTATAACGGATTTTTTTACCCCGAACACTTTACGAGCACGCGATTATTGGCCGAAGTTGACAATGATCGTGCGAACTTTGGCACGCTAATATCAAAATTGTAAAATAAATAAAGAAATAAAATATGTCGTGTTATTGCTAATAATATCGTGCAGATTTGGTATAAAGAGTTATAATTTTTTTAAGCATGCTTGAATTCGTGTATCGAATCGATAGAGAAACGTCGAACCGCTAATCTCTTGAGGAAATTTTTTTGATTGCGAACTATTCATTCAATTAATAGACCATTTTTCTTAAAAACAGTTTGTCTCGCTGTGATGGAGTGTACGCGATTGGATGCAAATATTGTACTCATCTATTGGACACACGTACATTGCAACTGATTAAAGAAATACCATCTAGGTATAGCAGCGGTTGTGACATTAGATCAGCGAGTTTCCAAGGATTCGTTCTAACCATAAAAAATGGTTTAAAAATGCTCAAGTTTTACGATGTTAAAGCTAAGGAGCTAGGATATTCTCTGGAAAAGTAGATCATAAAGACTTCCATTGTTACGGCAAAGTAAGTAAACATGGTTTTCACTAATACGAAAACACCAGTTTAATTGTGAATAAACAATAAAAATAGAAATGAATGAAATTATGTGTTGTATCACATGTAACAAAAGTCTACAATTTAATTAATGTAGAACTTCTATGCCATAGCGTTTATTAGTTTATGTAAATCTTTTTTTTATGTATATATAAATAAAACTGAAAAAATACATTGCAAAGTGTAAAGTTTGTAAAATAGAGTTTAAGGTATTTAAAAGAGATGATATACTGCAGCATTTGCAATCACATCGACAAATAGTCGATTACATACATGGAGAAATAACAAGCAGTTGGATCTCATATCTGTTACGTACGGAAATTTTGAATCAAATTTAGACGACGCACGTTATACATTTTCAACGCTTAAACGACGCACGCTAGGCTCGGAATTCCGAGCCAACGCCCCGGTTAATGTAAACGTTTACGTCATCAGACGACCGTTGGGGGGCCGAGGGCCAGATGGGCCCAAAACTACGCTTCTAGAAGATTCTAGAAGCTTCTAGAAAACCTCCCCCCTTAAGACCCTGTGGAAATGACGGGAATCTCGCGCGGGAGAATTCCGGACATTTTCAGGTATAAATAGGGCGAAAAACGCCGCGAAGCAGCAGATAATTTCGAGCTTCGGCTCCTTACAGATCCTAATTCCTTCGGCTCTAGCCATTCCTGAATATCACTACGTACTCCTAAATCCGAGCATTCGCGCTCAATCCTGAGACTTAATCCCTGTACTTTTATATTTTAAGACTGCGCCTCACGCAAGAACTTTTGTATTAGAAATTTAAGAATAAAGGTAAGATTAATTGAAATCGAACAAGGTTGAGATCTGGAACTTCATCTCCAATTAAATTCTAAAATCTTTTCGTATAAACCGATCATTTCTGGGATTTGACTCGCAGTTGTCGCTGACAAAGTGCGTGGCAATTGGTCCTGAGCGCTGAGGAAGAGTGTGGCGAGCAGGTACCTTTGCTGCCGAAGGCGTGGCGATTACGGGGTTGATTCTTGGGAATCACAATCAATTTCCGAAAGTGAATTTGGCCTTTACGCTACCGATCTGAGCGCTGACGAAGAGTGTGGCGAGCAGAGTGTGGCGGATTGGTTTTGGAGCGCTGCCGAAAAGTGTGGCGAGCTACAAAATTCATTTTCGAGAAATCGGGTTAAATGAAGAAAAAGGGAGGCAGACAAACTCAAATCAAAAAAATTAGGTTCTCTAGATTAAACAAGCTGTTGTTTCTAACCAAGATCCTCTTCTCCTCTTCCAAAATTTACAACAATTAGAGAACGCACCTCCATTTAAACCTACTCCTGTCGATTTCGATATCGATTTCCCTCATTACGATCAGATAAATAAAAGTGATCCTCGTTACAAAGTTTATAAAATCAGATATCTTTTCGGTCCCGAATGATAATATTAATAACTATATCCTTCACACGACTTTTTCCAAATCCCTGATAAATTGCTTGAATGCATTGACCAAAAAACGGACGAACATTGACAGTCAGAACGTGACATATCATTACACGGTCAACCACGGTCAACTCGGAAAAAACAACTTGCAACCATTGCAATATTAAGTGGTCGCGAAAGACAATTCACGGACTACATTATTTTAAAAGTCATCTAATTGAGCATCAGATAAGCGAACCTGGTAAGGAAAATAGATCTGTAGATGCGACGATACAACCTGTAGCTGAAAATTATGCATCTACAAGTTCCCAGGATAGGTAAGTGACAAATATTAGTTTTTTTTCTGAGTAATTATTTTAGTGCTTACAATTCCGCGCCGTTTTCAGTCCCGCGAAATTAAGAAAATAATATTTTTTACATAAATAATTAACGTTATTCAGATAAATATAATTATTTAACATGTAAACATTACTGAGAGGTCTTGTTTTATATTGTTACACATTACTTTATAATATAATAACATTAATAAGTAGATTTTCAAAAATATTATAAGATACATGGTACATAATAATGTATCATACATTATTAATAACATTTTTCAATTCAAATAATGTGATATAAAGAAATAGAAAAAATGTATCGGCATAAATAAACAAAATATTTAATCTGTAGATAATTAACTGAAAACAATATTAAATTTTCATACAAAACTAAACATAATTAAATAAAACATAATTGTATAATATTATAATAAAACAAAATATATTATTTATCCGACAGTTCCAATACATTAAATTAATTTCAAAATTACACAAAAGTGTTTAAGACCGATTTATCATATAAAAATTAAGCTTTAAATTGAACGGTTGAACCTAGTAAGTTAGTATTATTAAATGTTCAATATAAAATAAATATATAGGGACTGAGAATTTTTATGTCTAATATTATTATATTGCATTTATAATATAATGTATTATAACATAATTTGCTCTAATTTCAAAATGTTTAATATTCAAATGTAATATTTTCTTTTTCAATCTTATATATACATATAAACACTTGAAAGTAAAACTAAAAAGGTCGGGTTAGAATCCCGAAAATCCGGTTTTAGACTATACATGACCCTCCGAAACAGACAAAAAATTAAAATCGCTTCCCGGAATTAATGAAATTTAAATGTCTCTATTGACTGGGCTACATCTACTTTGATCAGATCTGAATATGGTAAAATGATATCACGAATACCACGTTTTATGGCACGTATTATATTAGAACTCTTCGGAATAGGTCCATAAAATACTTTGCCGGCAGTGCCAGCTGAACTAATGTCATTTCCAAAGCTTATTTTTAATACTTTGAATTACTCTAAATTTTGAAATACTTTTATTTAATTTATAAATTATAAATTATATATCTCATTTATAAATTATAAATCTCTTGCAGCACTGACATGTCCAATATGCTATGAGGAATACAACTTGGCTAAACACCGGCTGTGTTGTTTGCCATGTGGCCACATGCTTGGGCTAAAGTGCATTTTAAAATAAAATTAAAATGAAAGCTGGAAATAGTACACGGGAGATATAGACAATTTCTTTTCTATTTATATATGTTCTAAGACCTGCGTCGTAGCGTTACCCCGATTCTAAACAATTTTCTGTTTTCAGACTTCTGATGAATATTTATTAAAAATAGACGATATACAAAGAGACGAAGCTTCAAGCAAAATATTGGCAAATTCTGAGTAAGTATCCATATAAGTTATAAAATGTAACTGTACTTGTAAAATAATTTTATTTTACAATTAAACTCTTTTAATAAATCAAAAGAATATAGGCCAAATAAGAGTCAGCACTGGATTTTGGTTGTGCAATTTAAATTTTTCTGTGCATTTTATATACATCTTTCAGCCTAGCGAACCACGCGCCGCAATTTTTGTCGGACTTAAAACGCAGTCACAAGCCAAAGCTGAAATAGTATCTAAATATCACAGATATTAAATTGAAATCAATTTAATATTATTGACGCTAATGAGCATGACTAATGTATCCATTGAAACATTAATACACACAATAAACAGTAATTAATGACGAAAAACGTGGACGCAATGAATTTCACGATTGACCATGGTCCCGG
Source organism: Temnothorax ravouxi (assembly GCA_030770255.1). NCBI lineage: Eukaryota > Metazoa > Arthropoda > Insecta > Hymenoptera > Formicidae > Temnothorax > Temnothorax ravouxi. Next base: position 23,749 of record JASTWP010000109.1, read on the forward strand.
GTATAGGGTTTGACTGTTCGTGCTTTTGGTTACAACTTTCCACGTGAAGCGAGGTGCAACTCACACAATGTGTCTAGTTCAACAGTGGTGGAGCACCTTAGAGTTCCTATAATAACAGTTAAGCCAATGTGGTGACGACTTTTGATTGGTCCCGCCATATGTTTCAGCCAAGTTAATGGAAGTGAGACAAGCTATAAGTAGAAGTGAAACAAAGCTATTATGGTCGCCATAATGCTTCAACCAAGAAGTTAGTGGGAGTGAGACAAAGCTATAACGGTGTCCTAACTCTTATTATAGGAACTCTAGAGCACCTCACAGGGGGGCGGAACATATACTGCCTTCACGCATACACTTTCCACGCACCTCGTTTCGCGTGGAAAGTTGTAGTAAACCCATGTGGCACCTCGTTTCGTGTGGAAATTAAGTATGCGTGGAGGCAGTATGTTCCGCCCCCCTGCGGGGAGCTTCACTATAAAAAAAACTAGACACATAGATTTGGGTTGAATCTCGCATTGTATCGTAAAGTTTAATGCTTCATAACTTTTGAACGGATCGTGAGCGCCATTTTTTTCAAGGTCAAGGTCACTCAGGGTCATGACCTTGACAACATACTATATCAAGGTCAAGGTCATACGGGGGTAGAGCCTTTTTATGCATAATTACCAATTTAATTGTTGTGTTTATAAATTTATGTGCAGCGACATACATGAGCCAAACAAATAAAAAATAAAGAGATGCTTGCAGACGATGCCGTACACCTGCTCATACAAAAATATCTGCCACATGCCCTGCAGAACATTGTTAGGGTATGTGCGCCAGGAACATTAAATTAAAATTAAAAGAGCGAGACAAGCTAGACGAGCGTTGGACTTGCCCAAGTTGCAGAATAGAAATCACGACAGTATCCAACATAAAACATTTATACATAAAAACACTGCTAGCACACGATCAAAGAAAATACGAAGATAATAAGAGGCGTTTTTATACTCTTAATGGTCACAAAGATCGTTTATTATTAGAATTAAAAAGTCAAATGATTGTATTACATCATACGATCAACATACGACTCTCATGAAGATCCACATTGGTAAATAATATAAAAATAATTTCTAATATAAAAATGTATAACATAACAATAACATACAAGTAATATTAACTTACCTTTCAATTTTATCTATTTCATTAATAAAACCGAGTAAATAAATATTTCAGAAAACAATAAAAAATTAATAACACATTTATTGTTATAATAAAAAAATAATCTATACTAATATATAAAATTCTTACGGGTGGTGTATGTTTGAACGTTTTTAACTTAAAAACTATTGGACCGAATTTTTACCAAAAGTATATAAAATAGGGGTAGAATTTTCCGGGAAGTGCTATAGAGTGTGTCACGTTCTGTCAAGTTAATTCGTCCGTTTTTGGGTCAAACCATTTAAGTAATTTACCCGGGATTTGGACCAGGTTATGTGATTAATCAATCCCGAAAAAATAACGAATTATATATGTTTTATAACGAGGATCAGATTTATTTATTAGATTAAAATTTGGAAAATTTATTATTAAATCCAAAGGGGTTAATTTATACGGAATAAGGCTTTGGATTTTATCGTTTTGAATTTTAGACACTAATTTATTTAATTTTAGAAATAATGGAAAAGGATCTTGATTTAACTGAATGGCTTGTTTAATCTGATATTTAATTCTCTTTAATTGGAATCTTTTGCCTCCTTTTCTTGGCATAAATGAGGATTAGAGAAAATTCTATTACCACTCTTTGGCAGGGACAAGTAGGAAGAAAATCTTCTGTTGCCACGCTAATGGCAGCGACAAGAATCTTTGGAAATTACTGTTGCCACGCTATTGGCAGCGACAGTTAAGAGTTATGGATTTAAAGGATTCTAATTAGCTTCAAGATTTAGAGTTAAAATTACCTTTATTCGCGAGACTTCTTACAATTGTTTAAGATCGAGTTTAGTTGATGATTTAGTTGATATTAAAATCTGTCTTAAGATTTTATGAAGTCAGAGTTTATAATGATAACTGTCGGTTACGCAATAATTAAGTAATTGGGTGACTCCAGAACTGAACTGTTCTGCTAACAGAACTGATTGACAATTGAATCGACTTACAATAGAATCAATTACGATGATTTTCACGCTTATTTATACTCAAGTGGCAAGAACCCCCCGCGCGAGCTTCTCACCACTTCTTTGTCTTTGAATATTAAAGGAGGAGGAAAATCTTATCAGTAAAGGTAATCCGATGCCCTGCGAGCCCCGGCCTGAGAACCGTCTCTCCGTTGGAATCGGATAATTAATCAATATCGATTGCATTCCTGGCTATTTTAAGATTTAATAATTTTGCTCGCACGTAACAAATGTATAGTTTTTCTTCCTCTATTGCATAGAATAGTACGTTTAGCGCTTCTCTGTCGCACCCCCCGCTCGCTTACTCAAATATTCGGATTTTAAAGCGCGGCAACCGCAAGTCTTGATCGATTTTGCTTAGGCAACCTAATACCACTGTGTTCGCAATAAAATTATCTTTATTTTTTGTATAGATCAATTAAAGATAACAGATGAGTGTAAATTATTAACACCAACTCACCTGTTTATACCTGGCAACCCGGTAATAGGGACCAGTAAAAGATAGGCAACCTAACTTTTCCTTTCTACTTATGCCTTGTACTTTCGATTGGTACTGAATGTCTTGAGAATACAAATGAATGTAGAAATAAAAAAAAATTAATTAAATTATTTGTAATTAAGGGTAGCCTTGACCTGATTTAATTAGGCAACCCATCCGCGATTTGTTCGTTTATTCATTATGTTTGATAAAAAATACCTTTTGTGTAGGAAAACAGATGGGTGAAGGTCGAGGTAAGTCGGAATCTTAGACTATAAGTTTGATTGCGATTCAACATGCGTACATCATTTTTTCGACAGGATTCGAGTATAAAATCAATATTATTGGTAAAATAATACCGGAAATATTCACTAGATGACGCCACCGTGCAGTTTTGGCGTGTCTTGCGAATATTCGACGACGCAAGATAACGCGATCATGATCATGATGTTGAGGCGTTTCACGTGTAAATATTCGACTAAATGCATGCATTTTGCGCGATTTATTTTTATTGCAGATTAACTCGAGACACGCGGTTGGAAAAAAAGATTAAATACAGACTTTATAAGTTTACGCAAAATATGTACGTAATTCTCGATATATAGGAACATTTAAAGTCAGTAATGGGAAAGTAATACCATCAGTAAAAAAATAATATTAATTTATTTAAATAACTAAGGTTCAAACAGTAGATTCTTATACAGAAGCCAAGTCGTTGCCAATACGTTTCCTTAACATCGACGACGTCGGCATCTTGAAGACGTTGGTCCTTTTTTACATAGCAATGCGGCAACTCAAACGCTTTTCTTCTTTTAATCGCACGATTTTATTTATGTTGGTCGGAAAATGGTGGATCACGTTTTCCGACAAGTACGCGCGAATATCGTTGATAAGCAAACAGAAAAATACACGGGTATTTATTCCGCGTCGCTCTCACAATTCCCCGATGGCTGAAACTTTTTTAAAATGGATGCGAATCGATTGCAAATCTGAGGAGAATATCTTTAAAATTTAATAAAATTAAATAAAAAAGAAAGAGAGAGAGAGAGCAAAAGAGCATAAAAGCAGATTTTCTATTAAATGTAAATATAATTTGCAATATAAATTGCTTGTTAGTTTAGAAATGTAAATTCAGAAACATTTTGAAATCTGAAAAGAGATACAATTCACGTTGAACTGCTTTATTCCGATATATGTAATATAATAAATTGATTCGTCTATATAGATAGTTGAGTTGAAGAGAGAAAATCTATGGCAAGCAATCTATAGTACATAAGATTAACAACAGGTTCTCTATATGCAAGCTTGTACAAATGTTTTAGTATTTACAGATATATGGGATCTAGCCAGAGGTGACGGCTGGTCTAGTAGTGGCGGGTAGAGCGCCTGCAGACTCGTAATCCGTAGACCCGGATTTGAATCCCGCTAGGCCACTGAGAATTTTTCTCACAATCAGCAAAAAGCAAAAACGCTGCCTATAAACGCTGCCCATTGGGCAGTGTTTTTCATATTTTATATGAATTTTTTTTTAATATGTTTTGACTTGTATATTTCCGTGTGTATTATGTATTTTATATCAGACAAAAAAGCAAAAACGCTGTTTTGTTTCTACGTGACTCATATCTACGAGGGTAAGTCAATAAATAAGTCGCAAAACTGGATAGAAGCAATAATAATTCGAGGATGATATTTGACCTTAGACCTTAGATATATGTAAATATGTAAATATGTAAATATGTTAGGCAAAAGATTATACGTATATCCATATTTACAAATAACTAAACCTCTTTTCGACCTTTGCAAGCAGTTTTTTGCTTAGTGTTACATAGTGTTTCAAACCGAACAGTACAGAACTCTGCCAAATTATAACAGAATCAAGATAAATTATAAAACGTCAGGCGGACACATGGTTTAAACCAAATCCTGAAAGAACAGAAGTAACGTGTTCCATTTGTCCAAAAGATTTCCAAAATTTTGAAGTATCCAGAACACACAGAGCTCGAGATATCAGAATTCATATTAAGAAAAAAAGTCATGATAAAGCATTCAATTTATTTAAAGAGCTATATTTAATACTTCAACATCTAACGACTCATTTCGTATTATAAGAATATTACAAGGCAAAATGTTTTCATTGCAATAAATGTGAATTATATATGTGAAAAATCACCCCTACCCAGGAAAAGAAGAGTTTGCACAAAATTAATAAACCATTAACATTAAATATATTATAGTTGAATAAAATATTCAAAATCCAATTAATGTGTTTAAAATTTCTTTACACGAAAGAATATTAAAAATATAATTGACAAACTCAAGTTTCCAAATTATTTATATTATTTATAATAATAATTATATACATTTAATTTAAGTGTTACACATTTATATTTAATAGTTTCTATACTTTAAATAATTAAATATTAACATTTTACGTAAAAATGTTTAGAGAAATCTGTATAGGTATTGTTTCTTTTAAAATATTTTTTGATAATTTTCAGCAAGTTCCAAAAAAAAAACGAAAATGTCCCTAACAAGGATTCAGTAAACAAAGAAGAAGAAAAAGTTAACATCCCAATATCAATTTTGAAATCAATATTATCTGAAATATATCAATATGACTTCAAAATTTGGAGCGGTAAACCCACTACGGGTTAAAGAGAGCATCATGATTCAAAGTGTGCTAAGGGAATTCACCGTCTGATGAACTTTTGCGTAAAAATAATCGGAAAATCTTCCAAAAGCCTATGACAAAGAAATCAGCAGAGCAGATTGTGAAAAAGTTGAACACAAACATGTACGGCGATCCGTGGGAATACCTAATACCTAATAATTCGTAATTTATTTTTATTGCATATCCCCGTAAAGTTCGCAATCTACTACCAATACTATCCTTCTCCTCTCACTTTAACCCTTTGGACCAACGGCTTAACGTCTCTTTCCGAAAGACGGAGCCCAGTTTTCTCCGCACAAGGGCCTCAATCTTGCACGGAGAAGCGCAGCTTTCAGAAAAACATTCCATAGCTCTAATAGTGGACTCGAACATGGTTCCTCAGATTACGAGTCTGGCGCTCTACCACTAGACCACACTGCTGCCCAAATCTTAAAATACAATATTTACTTAACCCTTAACTGGAACGCGGAGTGTCAAACACCCCAAAACGAAGTTTAGGCGTCTTTTTCGGTCGGTTAATCTATGAATTTTCGCATCGCATTGCCATGTGCCGTTAGTTCAAATCACCAATGACGCATTCCAATACGTTCCACCTAGCAGAGATCGTTAGTGCCATTCCAAACACGATTTGAATCAAACGTGTCAGGATTAATGGGATGCTGAACACCCCAAATGCAGGTAATTTTCTATTAAAAAAATTTTTTTTATTTTCCAATCCCAAATATTAAAGGACGAAAACAAAACCTTAAAACGAGAAGTAGCAAATCAGATCACGCAACACAAAATTCAATTACCTACAACAAATGAGCACCAGTCATGTCACATCATTGGGTATTATCCAGGAAGCAAAAAAATGTTTGGAACGGTCTCTCGAAGAATCCTTATCGACTGTCGCAGTTTTGAAGAAAGAAAAGCACATTTTAAAGTTAACACTTAGTAATATTTCAGTTAGACAATCAATTACAGAAAACAGTCGGTTAAACAACAGAACAGTGAGTAGGTTCAACAATATGGAGAAGTCGCGCTTTGATCCGATACCCACCGCCGGTAACATCCAAGAAACTATCGATGAGGAGGAGAAAGAGGAGACGCCGAACCTCAAATGCGGCGAAAAAAGGTTCGCACGCCTGAAAATTTAACGCAAAATAATAATGAACAAGAAAATAAGAAAAGGACAAAATGATTGGGATACGAAATCGAACGTCTACACCGTTTGTTTTATATGTATTTCCTTGAAAAAATTGTGCCCACTAAGAATGAGACGCAAAGAATTCTCGACGAGAATCCTGGACTTATCAATCAGAGTGCCGACGCCGTTGTAACGCGAATCTGGCGCAGCGCCGCACTACAGTCCGGAGGATAAAAAACCGTCAAAAAACTACAAGCAGTTAATCACGGAGGCGATAAACTCGACACGTGATAAAAAACTTACCTTCGAAGGCATCGTGCGGTATATAAAAGAAAATTATTTATATTACAAAAATAAGAAAGATAAAAAGTGGAAACCTGGTCTAAGAAATGAGTTGTGCAAAACATTCGAACATGCTTTCTACGTTTGTCCGAAATTTACCGAGAAGAGTCTGAATCTGTATCTTTCTGCCGGATACGGTGCAAATACAAAATGTAAGTCGTAGTAATTTAATGACGAAAATATATAGAAAATATTCCAATTAGACATAACAAAAGTAATTAAAACGAATAAAAGAATAATTATTTCATCACGTATGACCTAGTATTATATAAATAAAGTGTCTAACCGTGTGCGAATAACACGACGCCGCAATTGTCGAGCCCTGCTCTCCACCAACCGTGACCTCGGCCTGCCCGCGCAAAAAATTCCGAGTGGTGTGGGTGAGAAGTTACATTATTTAAGAATAAGCTTGACCGGTACAGCAGCTCACTTGATGCAGAATACAACACTTACAGCGAAAAACTTCCAAAAAGCGTAAGAATCATTAGTAGCATTTTACGATAATACTCGACTTTAAGTACACACAGCATTACACTCTTTATTTAATCTAAAACCTATGACAAAAGAGTCTTCAGGTGAGCTGGAATACTTGTATACCACTGTTTTACAAATTGTTAGAATTCTAGAAACATTGCAACGACCCATAGAAATTCAAACACCATATACGAAGATATTATATGTGCAATGAAAGAGCCCGGGAAACAAAACGAGAAACCAAATAGATTACTTCTTGATTAATACCAGGTGGAGAACAGCGATTAAAACGGTAAGAACACTCCCGGGTGCAACATGTGGGTCAGATCATAATCTCCTAGTGACAAAAATGCGACTTAAAAACAAAACGCGCACAAAAGATATAAATACAAAAGAACCAAAAATAAGGAAAAAAAGACTTCCTAGCAAAAGTAGCTAAAGTAGCTGCCAATTGGGAGAAAAAGACACCTCAAGAGATTTGGGAGTCCTATAATGAGTGAACACCTTTGGATGCTAATCCAGGAAGGTATTTATAATTTTACTACAAAATAAGATTCTATAATTCCTAATATAGAATTTGTACTAACAATAAGTAAAGTATCCAAGTCCTTTGAAAAAAGTGTTAATTCTGAAAGTATTACTGTGTAAAACATCTTTAAATGGTCATTATCATTAAAAACCTTTAATGATACTCTACGAGTATCTAAAGTAAATAAAACTCATTGCTTAAAAAATTAGTAATTTGTCAAAAAAATTTCTAATTGCGTGAAATTTAATATTTAAATTTTAGACTTCTCTCCTTCGCGCGAATAAATATAACCAAAAAAAACCGTAATTTTAACGGTTTCGGTTTTACTTGAAATTGCAATTACTTCAAGATTTATTAAACCATATAACCGGAACCAAACTGAAATTCGCAAGAATCTGGCGCGAACTAAAAAAAAAGTAACATAAAAGTATCAGAGTGCCGATGCCGTTGTAGCGAGAATCTGGCGCGAACTAAGAAAAAAGCATAAATTATAATTACAATCATCATGAATTTTATAAAGGGAACTGCGCCCACAAAGAAAGAAGTTCAGAAAACGCTCGACGATAATCTCGAAAGATACCAAAGAAACGATCCGACGCGACGTTGCATCGACGCGACCGAGAGAGACGGCCAAATATTTCAAATGGGCGAAATCCCAAATTATAGCCGCAAAAAGGAGAATGAAATCTCCTCAATGTTGCTGGCAGCTCGCTCCTGTTCGTCTTCATATGTTCAGCGTTTAAAAATTATAACTTTAATGTTGCTTTCAAATATTAAATAATGTTACATGGAACGCGTGATTCCGTGATATCCCTCCTCCATCTACTGTGTCGGAAATGATCAAAAACAAATAAAAAAATTTTTTCGGAATAGTTTTGATCTACCACACAAACTGTATTTACAGAAAATGGTAAAACATTTGCTTCACATAAATTTCATCAATTCCTACGAGTAAATGGTAAACATAAAATATACGGCTTCGTATACTTTAGCAACAAATGGTCAGGCTGAACGTTTTATACAAACAAGTTTTACGTCGTATAAACTGTGATTCTTTCAATGTCGACCGCCACGAGGCCGGATTTATTCTACGAGGTCTTTTAACAAGCCGAAGCAATTTATAAATTATTCGCGACGGCAGACTTCGCCATCGTTTGGACAACAACCAATGAGCGCAAGAACGAATAAAATATTTGATGGCCAACAGCAAGAGGTGGAACAGTTAAAGCAACAACTGCAACAAGCACTAAAGAAGATAAACCAATACGACCACGAATACCGAGAACAGTAGCGAGAGGTGATAAAGCTTCGCCAACATCTCTCGCAACAAATGCAACAGAAATTAGAGAGACAGCAGCAACCGCAGATACACCAACAACAGCAACCGCTGTCACAACAGCTGTCACTGCAGCAAATGCTGCAACAACAGAAAGTGCTGCAGCAGCAGCAGCAGCAAGTTCTGCAACGTTCAGAACGGTACGTCGTCTAGGACGATTCCATCGGTGTGGCCCTCACGCAGCTTGGACCAGTCTTGGTCCCCACTCACCAAAATTGGGTGCTTGAACCTGGATCCCAGAAAAAATCCTCCATACGATGGATTGCGAGACCCCGTACAGCCAAAACGTCAAGTACAGCGCGGTGAGAGTGCCTGCCGGCCTGAGAAAAATTGTTTGTCTGAACTCGATGACGGCGTTTTGGCCCGACAGCACGAGGAAGGCAATCGAAGCGCGCATCAATGTGCATTATTTCGAGGAACCGCTGTTTGGCACTGTAAAAAGAAGTTCGGGCGCGATTAACGAACGCGCTGGTGCGAGTGGCGCAAAAAAGAGATTTTGCGCCAGCTTATCCGACGATTGAAGAGCTGCGTTGAGGGGCCAAACTCGCACGGTACGTATAAAATTGTAGACGTTCGAAAAATAAAAAATTTATATTTATCGACATCATTTCCGACAATTTTTACCACGTCGTATCGACATGCAAAAATTGATGGCGAACGAAATTGCCCCCGCGTGCCCCAGCACCACCACTCATTTCCCCAGTTTATAATTGCGCCCAAAAATTTTTTTTCACTCAATTAATCAAAGCTTGTGCGCATCTCCAATTTAAAATATCTTTGTTTTCCCGTGTTGCAGTTCCACGCTTTATTGGAAACCTTGAAGCCGAGCGCTTCCACCATCCGGGGACAGCTGCTGAGCCAGCCACGGGTGGTCCTTGCGAGGCTCACGGCTGAGGAATTGGCCCGGGCAGGCAAACGAGCTGAGTTGGAGCTCGACGAGATCGCCGTGGGGTTTGCGCGGACCGCGCATCCGTTATCACCCATCAGGGTGTCAATAAATAGGGCGCTGCTGCAGAGCGCATTCGCGGAGAATGGGGACGTGCGGCGGACACCGGAGAGCGCGGCCGAGGCGGCGGAACCGACCACTTGCCGGGTCACCGTCCAGCGGACGACGGTCACCGTCCAAGAGACAGTGACGATGACGATGGAGGCGCCAAGGAAGGCGCAAGAAGACGAAGACCCCGAGGAGTTTTTCAGTCCCTCGTCTGGGGACGAACACTCGAGGGATGAGGCCCCAGCCCTCCTCAATTAGATAATAAGTTTGCGTAGCGCTCCGAGGACGGAACGGGTTAGAGAAAACAATGTTTTGATTTTATTTTATATAAAGGTGATAACCGTAATAATCCGTCCGGCGCTTTAGTATTAAGCTAGATATAAGAATATAGATTAGAAGCGCGAGCTCGGGGGAAAACCCGTGACAGCGACGTATGTCGAGTAAGATTATGTTTAGTTTTGTTTTGGCACGACAGTGCCCGGTCGGGCCAGATTTGTGATAAATTTTCTTTTAGGCCGTAGGCCACACACAATCTTCACGGTGGGAACGACTCGTATGGTAGATCGCGAGATTCGCGAAGAAAAGTCGATTCGTAGAAAGTATTTCGGGGCCGTGGACCCCAACGACCCAAGTGGGCAAAAGTAGGGACCAAATGACCGTTCTTGCCCCATCTGGGCATCGCGAGAAAGCGGCAAAACCAATCGCCGTCGCGATCCGACTGTCGGGAGGCGAGATAGGTGACCAGGGTCACCAATGACCCAGGTGAGCGATCCGAGTCACTGCGAAATCGCGTGGGTAGGACCGCGAGAGGTCGAAGCGCGGGCAAAGCGCGCGAGCGAGGCTACACGATCGTCCGAAGGCCAAATAGCGACGCGACCGTCGTCTTCGAGAAAAAACTAGCGTTGCCGCACCAGGAGGACCTGGTACACCCGAATATCCGTCCGCCGTCGCGATCCGAGCGGCGGATCAAAAGTTAGCGGACCATGGTCCGCTAAAACCCTTCCAAGACGTCGGTCACGGGAAGAAGGACCGGAATCGGGACGAAAGGGCTCCCGAGGTTGGGCAACGGGGGTTGACGTCAACGGCGGACGTCGCAAACGTCACCTAGACATCTTCTTCGAGAAGTCGATGCGGATGCCCGTACTACGACCCAGAAGAAGTCGTGCGCGCAGGTCGGCGTCGTGAAACACCCATTATTGTAAATAGTGGAAAACCACTATCCGGGAATCGAGAGAATGTATTATTCGCATAGGCACTGCGGTGGAATTTTCCATTCGGAACATCTGGCGCGCGAGATATCGGTAAACACCAGATGTTACTGCGTCGCAGGCCGCATTCCTGAGGAGAAAGCGGCCGAACCGTCATGGAAGGGGAAATCCGACCATAGGTGGGGAGCCGAAGAGCGGAAGATCCCTCGAGGCAGTCTCTCGTGGGCGCTTCGAGGTACCACACGTACTCGCGCGTATCTCCCGTCGTATCGTAGAAAGTTCGCGATATCGTGCCGGAATACGAAATATAATTACCTCAGCGTCCGAAACAAACGGGAACGCCCGCGAAACGCGTTACTAGTCGCCGATACGAAAGGCGAACGGTCATAGCGAACCGAAATACGAATATTCGCACTTTGCGAGACGTGCGACCGCCATTTTATGTGGGAACAACAATTGTGAACAACCACATGTGTGTAACGATTAACGATAATAAACGGAGGCTACATTTGTCATAAAATATATCAAATTGTCGATTACTTGCCTTATACTTACCTTATACTTACCTGAACGCGAAGTGGTCCGCCATCTTTCTTAATCGGTGATCGGGGTCGAAGGTGATCATCGTTGCTCCATCGGTAGCTGCCAGAGAAGAGGCAACCGCGGTGAAATCCTGAAAAAAATCGGTATTAGTTGAGTTAGCTTACCACGACGGTTGTACTCAAGGTGGTCCACCATCGTGAGAACGCGGGGATCCTGGACGGTGCGAATCGACGTTGCTCCATGGGAAGGCGTCACTGATGAGGCATCCAAAGGAATTTCCTGAAAATAATTATAATTAGTTGAGTTAGCTTACCATCTTACCGTGGTCCGCCATCTCGGACACGCGTGGACCGAGGCCGGTGATCAGCGTTGATGATCGATGATTGAGCGATGGGGAAGAGACAACACTGGCGCGATTCTGAAAATCAAGGTTAATCGAGCAGATAATTGACACTTCGACGGGTGGTCAGCTATCTTCGTACCTGGTTGACCTAGGCAGACGACAAGCGGCTAGGATCGTAGGCTGGGCGATGGAGATGAGGCACCCAGGGAGAAATCCCGGAATTTGGATTGTTTAAACAAATTGGCTTACCGCATTGTCGTTATCCCTACCTTCTCGGTAGACATAGGCTAAACCGAGTGGCGACCGATGATATAGAGAACAAAATAAAGCGTTCCGTGACCCAAATACGTAACGTCCGGTTACAACCTAACCTATTCAATTTTACCATTTATGACTTGCAAACAAATAATTGTGAATGCTACGTTTGAGACGAATTCGACGGCCATCGAGGTGTAAATGAACTAGGTACTTGCGTGTTGAAATATTTACAGAAGAAAGCTACCATGAAACTGATGCTGAAGTTATTTTTTATACCGATAATTGCATAGGCCAACAAAAAAATAAGTTTATGTTTGCCCTTTTTTTATACGCCGTACGCCGTCTCGGTATTAAATCCACAAAACAAATAATAGGAAAGTATCATGAGACTATAAGTGTAAAAAGTATCGTCGTTGTGAATCTCTCGTTAGATATCTTGTTATTCGCAATGACCCTCTCGTAAAGTGTTAATTGATTGTATCGAGCGATCACAAGGTAACGGTGTCCAAACCGTTACCGTTCGATCACGATTTACGATCGATAAATGTCACTTAAAAAAGTAGAAAAAAGTAGAACGTGGCAACCGTGCCGACGCGGTGGCCGCCATAAAATATATTAACACCGAAAAATGGAACAAAATGGAAGTCAAAAAGTTAGCGAAAGATAAACAAAAATTGGGTCGGTTTGTGGATAGCCTCAAAAGATGAAGCGTTCTTCCGACGCGGTATCCATATGCTGCCAGAAAGATGGGAAAAAGTAGTAGCTAGCAATGGACAATACTTTAAATAAAACATAAAGTATCGTGTTTTCTCTCACAATAAATGCCCAATTTTTGATAAAAAAACGGCGGAGACTTATTTGTACTCCTAATAATTTTGCTGACAATGCCGTACTTCAATCATACACAGCGCAGACGGTTGTAGAGATAAACCAAGTTAAATATTTTACCGCTTGATGCTTAAACCAGTTTGATAACGTTTGATAACAACAAGTGTTGTCGCGCGTCTTCCGATATCGAGTAAAAATTTACAAAAGGAAATCCTCAACGACCATGGTACGCGCACGTACATTTAACTCGTACATAACGGGTGCAACGCGGAAGAAAAGAATAGAAAAATTGAATATCTATATGGAAAAAGCAGATTGGTTGATCGGCCAGAAAGAAAGGAAGATCCGAAAGCAATGGTGCAATATTGTTCGGACGCGTTAAAACACGACGGGAAATCGTTTCAAAAAGGCGCTATCCCAAAATTCGATCGCTCAAAAATAGACGAAATCAACGAAATGCTGAATGACGCAGTTTTGACGGGCAGCTTCCCAAAGACGATGAGCATGATCAAATCAAAAAATAGAAATTATTTTATCATAAATAATAAAAAATTGTCGTGTTATTATACGAAGAAATTTATCAAAAGCGACAAAGGAATGTACGCACCCGAAGATTTTACCGAGTCCTTAGTCGGAATATATATATATATTATCGGTAAAATTTTAAATTAGCTAGAGTTTACCGAAAACTTTTTGATCAGTATTTATTCAGTTCATTTTTGAACTGTTATTGTAACTGTTGTTATTTTTTACTAATTTCATCATGTTAAAATTATAGCCACTAAATATATTTTTTATGCCATTAATTATTTAAAAGATAAACAAAAATAATAAATCTAGTCTCATAAAGATATGTGGTAACTTAACTTGTCAACAATAAATTAGTGAGTTTTTACCTGATGTTCTTCTAAAAGCGGTATAAACTTTTCCAGATCTTTAATCACGCTTTTCGGGACAATTACTAGGGTACGGCTTTGTAAAAAAAGTCCCCAAATTTCGGGAACACTACTCGACAAAAATAAGGGAAGTTTTAAAAACACATAGTTTTTCATCATCAGCGTATGGAAGTTCCCTCCATTGCCATTGTAGACAATTCAATAGAGTAGCATGCGGTATAAACACACCTTTAAGAAGATAAATGTGTATATATATTACAAACAATTTTTTATGCTCTTTCAGATTCTTGCTCTTTTACAAATTAAATTCACAAAATGCTACCCTTGTCTTATATTTTTCTATAATTTAAACTAGGATTAATATCCTTTTACAGAAAATATATATTATGTATATTATATATATGTCATCACTGCATTATGAATCCAAAACAGGCAAGTCAAGACGAGTCTTTGCAGCAAACAAGCATGCAAAAGTAAACATGCGCGAGTTATCGTTGCATGTCTTTCATTTCTTATGGAGGGCAATCCTATGAAATGAAATATTTTTCAGTATTTCAAATATTTTCAGTAATAAAAACTGGACTTATGATGTATGTCCATATGAGACGTCCAGAGTGTGCTTTCTGGGTAGGTGTGCAGGTGTGCACTAAAAAAGTAATACTTAAAATTAGTATTAAAAGAAGAACGTAACTTGGAAAGAAATATTTTTATGTTAAATAGATAAATTCTTAAATGTAGAATAAAATAATCTTGATGTGCTATCCCTTATAATTTTCTCAGTTATTCCAGATTTAACGACTCCTCTATTTGAAATGAAATTGAAATATTGTTCTTTCAATACTAAATATGATTGGCCCTATTTCGATCCTAATAGTATTTTATCTACGATTCTTGTCTGTAGATGTAGAAATTTGAAAAAAGGACAGAATTACGTAAGAAAAATGTTTGAAAATGATATAAATTGTTGAGACAATAATTCGACAGATGTAATCGACAGAAGACCACCAACGGACTAGAGAGAGATGGTCATACACTACACCGGGAAAATCGAAGGTGATAAATCGACCTTTATACCAGTGTTCGACTTTTTGGAAGAACACCAAAGAACTACGACAAAGAAAACGTCAATGAAGACAGTACCAGAAGAAGAGGTCGAAATAGACGACGACGATGAGACAGACGAAACTCAGCCGAGTACAGTTTGAGAAGCAGACCAACGCGATAAGGCGAAAAAGCGTAAATCAAACCTAAAAAATAAACCAACAGTTTAAAAGTTGAGTCAACTTTTCGGTTACGGCCAAAAATAAGATTATTGCCAACTATTATAAACGGTAGTACGGGTTTCCTATCTTCCAACTCTTACGGCACCGGCCTAGGTTAACGGTTACGGCTATTATAAACCAGCCTTAATCGAAAATGTGCAGATACAGCTTACGCCACTGCCGAAACGTCGCGCTTTTGAACAGGCAACGAAAAATTTAAAAGAAAAGCCGGAAAGTGATTCTGACAAAGACACAAGTGTAACATCCAAGGATGTCATGAAATCGAAATCTACAACGAAGACCTTAGTCGCAGATTTGCCGGGGATGATACAACCGACGCCTAAAAAGGCCAACCGGCTGCATTGACACCCTTGGATCTCCTGTTGAAGGAAAAAGCAGCAGCGCAAATGTCAGCGAAGCGTGACACAACAACAGCCAAGGAGGGAGTAAGAACAAAGGCCGAGATGAAGATTCCCGATCCTATATAGAATACATACATCCACTCCTATTCTTAACGATAGCTTAAATAAAGACGATACTAGCTCAGATGCCGATTCCACATACCGATTCTCGACAACGCCGGCATGCTCACACCTGTGCGCAGGGCGGCGTGATCGACAACCCCGGATCGAATACGTGCCACGAGACTGACGCCAGGCACATAGCAGTCAGCCTTGCGGCCCGATGCTTACATCGAGATTGCTATATTCGATCCTTAACCATTAACATTAAATATATTATAGTTGAATAAAATATTCAAAATCCGATTAATATGTTTAAAATTTCTTTACACGAAGGGATATTAAAAATATGATTGACAAACTTAAGTTTTCAAATTATTCATAATAATAATTAGATATATGTACATTTATATAGTTTTTATACTTTAAATAATTAAATATTAATATTCTACGTAAAAATGTTTAGAGAAATCGTAGGTATTGTTTTTTTTTTAATATTTTTTTATAATTTTCAGCCGCAAAAAAAAACGAAAATGTCTTAAACAAGCGAGGAAAATATAAGAAACATAAGACACTAGACCCGGCCATACGCGAAGGGATTCGACAGCATATCAATACCATTTCTACACTGAAAAAAAAAATATTTAAAACCAAAAAAATATTTATTTAGATTGTTGCCAAGAAGATTATTTACTTAATATAATACAAATATTTATTTAGAATTAAATATTTTTATTTAAATTAGGTAAAAATATCTAATTCTAAATAAATATGCGTATTATGTTCAGTAAATAATCTCTTGGCCACAATCTAAATAAATAATTTTTTTGATTAAAAAAATTTTTTTTAGTGTAAGAAAAATGCAATTTCATCAATTTAGTATTTTATTTTATAAACGGTAATTGAAAAAAGCTCAGAGAAAACAAAGTCACATAAAAAAGCACAAATGCTCGCAGCACCAATCACATCGATAGAAAATGTCTTGTCAAAACATGTTAATAAAACACCATTACATCCGGTAATAAATAGTATAAGTTGTCTTGTCAAAACATGTTAATAAAACACCGTCACATCAGTTTTTTTAAGGTATACCTAATGCGCAAATATTAAAAAAAAACTAATGTAAGGTGAACTAAAACAATTATCAATTAATTAAAGTTATATCAGTTTTTTTTACCTCACAAAAATCTAAGTAACAAGTGATAGACGTAATTTTTGTATTTCGAAAAATCTCGAAAAAACCTAAGCAGTAGTATTTTTATTTCTAAAAAATTATTACTCAAATGATTATTTTACAATTACAAAAAAGAAATGATATCTCTTTTTAAATTACAGCGCCAATTACAGAGAACATTTTTCGAGATCGAGGTATAATATTACCACACTGCTTTTCTTCAATTAGAATAAAAGATTGAATCATGAAGAATTACACAGAGGTAACAGTACAAAATACAAATATTTTATTAAAATATTTAAACCCAACAAGGGAATACAAGGTATTTAAATACAAAGTTTATATATGTATTTTAAAAGATTTAATCGCATCGCAAAGAATTACAGAGGTAACAGTACAAAAAATAAAAATATTTTATTCAAATACATAAATTTTTCTTGTCAAAAAACTTGGCGCTGCTAGACCTCAAAATTAGGTCAGCCTGGTGTGTATGTGCGAGCGAGTGAATGTGGGTGATGTGTGTGTGTGTGTGTGTGTGTGTGTGTGTGTGTGTGTGTACGGTGAATAATGCGGCTTATGATTAAGTATAGGATAAGTTTATATTTTTAAAGCGATTAAAATTAAGTATAGAATAAGTATAGAATAAGTAATATTTACATTTGTAAAAGGTCTCTCTTTCTCTCGAATAATGCGGCTTATGATTAAGTATAGGATAAAAGGTGTCTCTCTCTCTCTTTCTCTCTCTAGCAGCGCCAAGTTTTTTGACAAGAAAAATTTATGTATTTGAATAAAATATTTTTATTTTTTGTACTGTTACCTTTGTAATTCTTTGCGATGCGATTAAATCTTTTAAAATACATATATAAACTTTGTATTTAAATACCTTGTATTCCCTTGTTGGGTTTAAATATTTTAATAAAATATTTGTATTTTGTACTGTTACCTCTGTGTAATTCTTCATGATTCAATCTTTTATTCTAATTGAAGAAAAGCAGTGTGGTAATATTATACCTCGATTTCGAAAAATGTTCTCTGTAATTGGCGCTGTAATTTAAAAAAAGATATCATTTTTTTTGTAATTGTAAAATAATCACTTCAGTAATAATTTTTTAGAAATAAAAATACTACTGCTTAGGTTTTTTCGAGATTTTTCGAAATACAAAAATTACGTTTATCACTTGTTACTTAGATTTTTGTGAAGTATAATACTACCACTGTTTTTTTTCGAGGTAACAACATACACACTACTATGCGTGTACTTGGCGCCTTTCTTTACCTTTTTTTTAAAAAAGGTAATTTTGTACAGATATCACGCTTTTTTGTAGTATTACGCATTGTATAAACTATATGTACAGAGTGTTATTTCGAGGTATTAATAATACGACATAATCTTTTTAATCATGAAACTTACAAACTAACGGAAAAAGATTCGTATCCTAAATGCTAATAATTTTTTTAATAATACTAAAAATATATAAATAAAAATATATATAATATCTAAATAATAACATAATTAATGATATACAAGAGCTTTTGTCGCGCATATCGATTTTCAATAATGAATAGATATTGTAACAAATACGTTTTACGTTCATTCAAAAACAAATTATGTGTACACATAATAAAAATTGTATGAATTAAAATTATGTGTATACACATAATAAAAATGCGGAATTATTTTTATGTCAGACATAATTTTAATTCATCCAATTTTTATTCTAGACATAATTTTAATTTGTCCAGTTTTTATTATGTCTAGACATAATTTTAATTCAACGAATTTTTATTATGTCATGACATAATTTTAGTTCTGCCGCTAGGAAATTTTTAAGTCGATTCTTATGAATCAAGCTTGAATTCGATGTCTAGGTATCCCAGGTTGAGGATAACGGGTTACAAATAATGCGCTCCATAGTTTTCGGTGTCCAGGTGTAATAATACGTTGAATTCGATGTCTAGGTATCCCACGTTGCCGATGACGAGATCCACATAGTGCGCTTCGTAGTTTACGGTGTCTACGTGTATTAATACCTCAAATTTGATATTTACGTGTCCTACATTCGGATTTAAAGTTATTAATACACCTAGTCACCAAAAACTACGGAGCGCACTATGTGGATCCCGTCATCGGCAACCTGGGACACGTGGACATCAAATTTAAGAAATTAATACACGTAGACACCGAAAACTACGGAGCTCACTATCTAGACATCGTCATCGGCAACCTGGGACACCTAGAAATCGAATTCAAGGTATTAATACACGTAGACACCGAAAACTACCGAGCTCATTATCTAGACATCGTCATCGGCAACCTGGGACACCTAGACATCGCATTCAACGTATTATTACACCTGGACACCGAAAACTACGGAGCTCACTATCTAGACATCGTCATCGGCAACCTGGGACACGTGGACATCGAATTTAAGGTATTAATACACGTGAACACCGAAAACTACGGAGCGCACTATGTGGACCTCGTCATCGGCAACCTAGAACACGTAGACATCGAATTCAACGTATTATTACACATGGACACCGAAAACTACGAAGCGCACTATGTGGACCTCGTCATCGGCAACCTGGGACACCTAGAAATCGAATTCAAGGTATTAATACACGTAGACACCGAAAACTACGGAGCTCACTATCTAGACATCGTCATCGGCAACCTGGGACACCCAGACGTCGCATTCAACGTACGATTACACCTGGACACCGAAAACTATGAAGCGCACTATCTGGATCCCGTCATCGGCAACCTGGAACACGTGGACATCGAATTCAAGGTATTAATACACGTAGACACCGAAAACTACGGAGCGCACTATGTGGACCTCGTCATCGGCAACCTGGAACACGTAGACATCAAATTCAACGTATTATTACACCTGGACACCGAAAACTATGAAGCGCACTATCTGTATCTCGTCATCGGCAACCTGGGATACCTAAACATCGAATTCAAGCTTGATTCATAAGAATCAATATATATTATATATATACTTAATTTAACTAAATAGAAATCTTTCTTCTGACCGATAAGTTTATCGACCTTTAATAATTTACCTACTAGATCGTTCGAAATACGCGCGCGATATCGAAACTGGCGATACCTGCGCCGCCAGTGTCGAAAAAGTGAAAGTGACATTTTCTCTGATCACGTGATTATCTGATCACGTGATATATACATCGCAGCGTTAGGAGAAGTATCTTAAAAATAAATTTTCCCATTTGGACTTTGCGTCGCAATATCTCCGCTCGTAGGGCACGTAGCGGAATATTATGAGAGAGACCCCCCCCTAATTGGACCCCAAGCTATCGATCAAGCCTACTTAGAACTTGATCCGTTCACTCATTATATGAGATCTCAACATCTCGGGTACTCGCAACTCGTGCGTTCGCGTAAAAGAGTCACGGTGCGGTCTCGCTTCGCGTGTACTTGGCGCGAGACACTACCGTGTCTCTTGATGTAAAGGGTAGAACGTTTCAGATCTGAAAAATAAATTTCGGCAAAAAAACAAAGCGTCCAAGCACGCGGAGTTGCTTGGACCATGGAACAGCTATCGTCCGATCAAAATAAGAGATTGAAAGCTACTATACCCGAGAAAATACATTACGAACATTCATGGACGGCAGTCGCTCATTGGCAAACATCCACAGAGATTATGTAGTAAACTGCAAACAGAAAACTCTATGAAAGCTACGCAATATTTCTACGGCTTTTCAACGAGTTTAATATTTCTTTCTTTGCATCTAAGAAGGATTTGTGTGAAACTTGTGATGAAGCTGAAACTAGCGGCCAGCATTAGCGGCCGACCAGGGCCGAATAAATGGTGTAAGGGCCCCGGATTTCAAAATGAGATAGCTCACAAAAGTCAGCTAAAATTTTATGTTTCAAAATCCGTTAACATAATATAAATATAATTAACAATAAAAATTATTACAAAAAATACTTATAAATAAGATATAGCTAATTTTCGGGTAGAAAAACCTATTTTGCAGGTTTAATTGTTTATTTACGTAACTAATCGTTTCTCTAACGCAACCATTGTTATCGGATATTATATCTCGCAACATTTATTGTCAAAACACAAAATTACAAACGATTCTTATTTTGCGTTTGGGAAATATAGCTAATTTTCGGGTAGAAAAACCTATTTTGCAGGTTTAATGTATTATTTTTGTTTGCACATTCACAAACAGGTCAATTTTTTGTTTAAACAACCTTGGTTAAAAAGTTATTAACAATTAAAGTTTCGAAAACGGTTAAAGTTTCGATGTCAGTAGATAAGTTCGAAACAAATATATCTTAAGGAAATTCTCTATTTTCTTTTCACATAATACATAGAATCTTAATCATATGTTGAGAATATATTTGTGAAGAAAACATTTTTGTGAAATCTATTGATTAAGACTAAGTTGGATCTAATTTGCTCGAAATCGGGGGGCTAATGTGAAGTTGGCCCCCCCAAAATTGTTTTGTTAATAACTGTTTTACTAGAAGTGTGCAACCAAAAATTCAAAATGTGCAATACATGTGCAAACGATGAGCAATCAAATGAGCTAAAAAGAATTAATTTTTTTAAAAGTTGGGGGGCTAATTTCACACGGGTGGAAAGTTCCGGATCCTTCGCGGGAAAATTTCTGTAGCATCCGCGAGACGTTTCCTAATTTCGCGGCGATTGGTTCCGCGGAGAGGCACTGACAATGAGTGGTGGGGCGACGAAGAATAAAGCGCGACCGCGCGACACCGCGGAATTAATCGTTGCGAAATTAAGAAACGGTGACTCGCGTGTGCTACAGAAATTTTCCCGTCGCAAAGGATCCATCCAAAACTTGCCGGGGCTAACGCGAAACACGCATCGAGAATATTCGATTTAACGGAGAAACTGAACACTGTATTAGGAAACGGCGTCTCGCAGCTGCTACAGAAATTTTCTCGTCGCGAAGGATCCGGAAGCCGGAACTTGCCGGGGCTAGCGCGAAACACGCATCGAGAATATTCGATTCAACGGAGAAACTTGACACTATAGAATTAAAAGGTATGTTTGAGCGTAAAATTATTACATCAAATGAAATTTGCGATGCTATATTGCAAATTTATTCAAAATATAAGAAAAATATTGACGATTTTATACTTTTTTTAAACACTGAAACATGGCGAAAAAAAATATGGTTTGAAATATGTTGTATTATTTTATCTGACAATGAGACACATGATTTAAGAACTATGCGCAAATATCAACAAAGATGCCACGCTGCGTATTTATATTATAAACAAGAAATAACGCTAAAGATAAAAAGAAATCAGTTAAGTAATCAAAACAAAATAATTAATAATGACTCGTTTAATGATACAACAATAAAACCGCTTTTCGAGAAAAATCTATGCGATCACACTAATATAAAATTTATTGACGAAGATGTGAATAATAATAAAATTTATTTGAAAGATCTCTTAGATGAGAAAGAAAAACACAATTCACAAAACATTAACAAAAATGAAAAACAAATAGATAATATGGTTGATAAGGAAAATCATTTATCTGACAGAGACTACGAAGATTGCAATGGTAATTTCACAGATTTAACCATTTGTTCAAAAATAAATAGAGAAAATTGCGTAAGTAGTATTATAACCACCGAACAAAAAAATCCTCAATCCATCGAGCAGGAATGTAAATCACAAAATAGTTATATTCGATTTACATTCAATAGAAACAAATGGGCTATTAAAGGATCACATTTTATACTTCCTCGAAATTTTTGGCAAGATTTTTGGGTACATGATAAAAATCGTTTAAAAAATCTGTGGACTAATAATTTTAACAAATATTTTGAAAAACATTACCCTTATTGTGTACTGCGTTTTTACTGGCATAAGTGCTCATCTAATATATCACCTAATAATTTATATTTTAATGCAGAAGCGAAATGTTTAAATTCTACATGCACGGCATTTAAGTTCGTAGTTCAGGAAAGAATTTGTGAACCATTTTCTGATTATCTTGTTTTTGTTTTACAACAACGTGAAGTTAATCATTCTTCTAATGAAGTACGTATAAGATTTATAAGGAAACCTGAAAGAAATCGATTAGGTGAAGAAATGCAAAAAGTTTCTCCAAAAATGCTGAAGTGGCAGATGCTTGGTGCAAAATCTGAAGATGTGTTAAAACAAGGGAATTATAATAATACTCCTGATCAAATAATTTTAGAAAAAATTAAAAGTGATTACCGAAAGAAAGATGACTTAGATAATAACTATTTTATGTTGATGCAAAAATTGAAAGATACTTATTCTGACAAATATGGAAAAATAATTACAGGGTATATACAGTTTTACACGTGCGATCCATTACTTGTTATACTATTTACTGAAAAACAATTAGATTTTCTAGCTACAGTAAAAGATACTTTTTTACACTTAGATGCGACAGGTTCCATGCACTTTCGATAAAAGGAAGTGTTGGATGTAGTCCACTTCAACTGTTGGAGAGCATTTCGTCAATTCATACAGAAACTGTTTTAACTTTTGTTTTGAGTTTCTTTATTGATCATTTAAAACTCATTACCACAGTATAAGTAAGAACAGTAGGTTCACTCCCCTAAAAAGTTGGTAAATGGATATGGCGACTCGCACAATCAATAACATGGCGGCTGTCATCTGACAGTTGATTTGGGTTAAATACATCGGCGTGTCAGTTATATTGTATTTGTATTGATTAAAAAAAAAATTTGTTAAATAAGATCATAATGAGTAATAAACGTGGTTATCGGTGTGCATTTACAGAATGTGAAAGTGTTAGTATTGGAAAAATGGGATCAAAGGAAACTTTGTTTCGATTTCCGAAAAATTCAGAAAGGTACGTATTCATTATGACAAATACGTAAATACACATATATACATAAATACATTAACACATTAATACATAAATAAATATGCTATTTGTATATTATGTAATAAGTACATAATAAATAAATACATTTAAAAAAATTAATACATAAATATTAATACATTAATATATTAATACATAAATGTATTAATACATAAATAAATACATAAATACAGTAATAAAAATATGCTATTTAAATATTATGTACTAAGATACATAATAAATAAATAAACACATAAAAAAATATATAAATATGTCGAAAGCCGATCTCCTTCCATGATATTACGCCTTATCTTCTAAAGTATGAGCGTGGAGTATAGAGCATAGAGGATTATTTGATATTAATACGTTTTTATTACAACGTTCTTATTTCATTACACAAAGCAAACTTTCTTTAATTCACAACTGGAATATAATAATTTAGAGAATAATCAAATGGTTTTAAGACGTGAGCAATTCGTGTGTGTCCGTGCGACGTTATCCGTTTCCTAGACAACCATCCCTCGGCCACACGCTTCGCTAGAGCGATCCTCTTCTCGATCCGCTCTCGTCTCTGAACACCGCCGCAAAAATCCAAACGCGCCGTCAAATATATTAATCCTATTTTAAAAAAGGCGTGTTAACTGAGTGAATTTCGTTTGTATCGAAAAATTGAAGCCTCTTTTCCGCGATGCCGATTGGTTATCTCGATGCGTTGTGTGCGAGTTATTACTTTGAGTTATTACTTCATTTGCAGCTGTCATTGTATATTTTGACAGTTGTGTGTATCATGGGTTAATAGTGTAATAGTAATAGAATAATGTTAAAGCTAAATAGCGCGCGCGAAGCGCGCGTCTGTAGTGTCTAGTACATTAAATATGCTATTTGAATATTATGTAATGAGATACATAATAAATAAATAAATACATAAAAAATTAATACATAAATACATAAATAAATATGTAAATACGGTAATAAATATGATATTTGTATATTATATAATGAGATAAGGGGAACGGCCCAGTAGCCGAACAGTACCCAATACCCGAACAAATCTGCATATATCTCTTATTTTTTATAAATAAATATCAAAATAACTAAATAATATATATTTTTATATTTTCCTTAAACATTTACTATTTATATTTTTACTAAAAAATTGTTACTAATACAATATTATCGGCAAAAATCATTTTAGAAACATGGGATCATGGATTTGCGGTGTTTAGCTTACTTATCTTACGAATTTTTTTTAGAAAGACCAATTTTCTAATTAAAGTTTTTTTTAAATGTAATATACTTAATTGTATTATTAAAATAAATTAAAACTTCTTAATAAGTTTTAGAATAAGTTTCAAATATTAAAAATTAAAAAAATATTAAAATTTATAAGAAATTACCGTGTTCGGATTGTGGGTCACGTAATAAGTCATACGTCCCGTCACTGGAACAGTAACCTAGCAGATTGTTTATGCATGTGCTGTCATTAATAATTAACGTATTTTCTTTTTCTGTATCTTAATTATTTATGCATATTTTTTATGTATAAATATTTATAAAATTTTTAAATAAAAAGATATATATAGGTATATATAGATAGATATATATAATATATATATGTATATTAAAAATTATTTTTAAAAAAATGAAAAGAAAAGATCGTTAAAAGAACTAAAAAATTAAAAAATTAAATTTTTTAATGTTATACTAAATGTTATAATACAAAGTTAATACTTCAAATTTTTTAATTAAAAAGATAAATGTTATTAATACATAAAATATTTGTAAACGTATTAAATAAATAAATTCCCAAAACTCTTCCTAAAAGTTATTCTTTTCTAAGTTCGGGTACTAGGACATAAAAATGGAACATTCGGGACATAAGTTTTTCCAGCGTTCGGGTACTGGGACAAATAGAATATCGTGTTTTAATCTTTATAATAAATAATTTTTAATACAAAACATTCTTGTTTTGTCATTTTCTATTGTATAATATTATAGTTTATGTACATAAAACAAAATTACTCGTTTTTTAAGCAGATTAATCAATTATATACGGCCAATTTGATCACCAAATCTTATATGTTCGGGTACTGGGCCGTTCCCCTTATTATATAATATTATGTAATTGTTATACAATGATTATTATATGTTTCAAAATTATGGATAGCAGCATGCAATAGAAAAGAATTATATACCAAAGATCCTGTTACTTTATATAATAGTTATCGAGTATGCAAGAAGCATTTTACCGATCCAATGTTTTTAAATTTTGAAAAAACACGATTACAGCCACATGCCATTCTATTTTCTACCGAAAATATTAGTAATATTAAATTAAATTTTTACAGTATTATTCTCACATAGCAATTTATAATAAATCATAGCATATTTCTTTATTGAGATAACAGTTATTTGAATATTACAGATTTATTAAATGATATAACACATATAGAACCATCAACTTCAAATTCAAATATTATGATTTCCTTGGG
Source organism: Temnothorax ravouxi (assembly GCA_030770255.1). NCBI lineage: Eukaryota > Metazoa > Arthropoda > Insecta > Hymenoptera > Formicidae > Temnothorax > Temnothorax ravouxi. The sequence continues at coordinate 50,201 of JASTWP010000109.1, forward strand.
AAACGAAATATTAGATAATGAAGTAGATAAATCTTCAAGTATGTTTATAATATGTTTATAAAAACGTCTTATATTACAAAAATGAGTTTTGCTACTTCTAAAATGTTATAAGTACAAACTACATAAATACTAAATAACTATAAAATTAAATTTTTTAATATTATTCTCACAAAACACTTTATAGTATATCACAGCATATTTCTTTATATTGAGATAAATTATTTAAATATTACAGATTTATTCGTTGATATAATACATATAGAACCATCAAAAGATGTAAATGTACAAACACCGTTGTCATTATCATCAACATCACCAAGGAAATGTAAACTTCAAAAGAAGTTAAAGAAGTCTGAAAGAAAAGTACAAAAATTAGAAATCCTGTTGAAGGAAAAAGAAAATATGGAAATAAATATGGATATATTAGATAAGGCAGTAGATATTTTTTCCACAAAAAACAGCATTTTTTTTAAAGAACAAGCACGCCTGTTTTAAGTAAATGCCAGAGGTAGATGATACAGTTCTGTTTTCAAACAATATTGTTTATCTTTATATTTCTCCAGCCCTAAAGCTTATAAAGATTTAGCAGTTTCCAAATTATTTTGTATGCCTAATCCTTTAACATTAAACCGATTTACACATACCTTTTATTTCACTCCAGGTATTCAAAATATGGCATTTGATATATTAAAAATTAAAACTGAAACAATGAAAGAAATTGATAAATATTGTGTTTTATGTATGGACGAAATGTCTTTAAAAGCACATTTATTTTATAATTCAACAAGAGATAAAGTTATAAGTTTCCAAGATATAGAATTAAATAACATATATAACGAACAATGTTTACCTGCATGTAGTGTGGCTGTAATGCTAGTCAGAGGTATATGTCAATCTTGGAAACAAGCATTGGCATTATTTTTTTCAAATTCAACTATTGCAAGTTCTCATTTATTAAATATTTTACAAGAAGCTATAACAGGTTTAAGAAATATTGGTTTAAGAGTTTTATGTGTTACCTCAGATATGAGTTCCAATTTTGTAAAGTTGTCTGAGTTATTAGATATTAATATTGAAAAACAGTACTTTGAAAATAAGAATCAAAAAATATTTTATATGTTTGATGTACCACATTTATTAAAAGCAACGAGAAATAATTTATTAAGACACAATTATGTAGATGGTAACAAAAGTACATCGTGGCAATACATAAATTATTTGTATAATATTGACAAAAATAAGCAATATCGTATTGCACCTAAATTAACAGATGCACATGTTAATCCTAACAATTTCCAGAGAATGAAGGTGAAATATGCTACTCAGGTATTGAGTGCCACTATGTCAGCTGCTTTTAAAACATATATAAGTTTAGGCGTGTTACCTGCAAAAGCTACATTTACAGCAGAGTTTCTAGATCGTTTTAACAAATTATTCGATATTTTAAATGCTTCTACGCTTTATAATAGTAATCCTAACAAAACAGCTTTTACAAATTCAAATGAACAAAATCTTTTTTTAAATGATACATTATCTTTTCTTCAACGCATAAAAATAATTAATAAAGCTGGAAAAGATGTCACACGTTCAATAACATCAATTAAATGTTGGATTATTACAATTAAATCATTGCTTGAATTGTGGAAAGAATTAGCCCAATCTCAGAGTCCTATAAAATTTTTATTTACAAGACGGTTTAATCAAGATGCTTTGGAAAATTTCTTTGGCGCCAGTGGCGTATCTAGGGTATGGCAAACATGGCACGTGCCATGAGCGCCACTTGAAGGGGGGCGCAGTTTTGCTCAGTACGGCCTCAAGCCTCAAGATATATTAATGCGATAGATATATTAATGCATTAGTGCTGGTCTACAACCTTGCTTTAAAGGATATTTAAGCTCTAAGCCGTAAGAAATTGACCAATCACAATGGAATGTGAGAAAAATACTCGATTGTGATTGGTCAATTTCTTACGGCTTAGAGCTTAAATACCCTTTAAAGCAAGGTTGTAAACCAGCACTTATATATATTAAATATATTAATGCATATAAAAGTCAAAACAGTCTGACAACCGAATTTGATATTTAAATTTTTCTGATTTATGTATATGTATGTATGTATATATGGATACGTATATATCCAAAAGTACATATGCATGTACATACATGTTAATTAACTATGAACAATTAGTGCTGGTCTACAACCTTGCTTTAAAGGATATTTAAGCTTTAAGCCGTAAGAAATTGACCAATCACAATAGAATGTGAGGAGAATACTCGATTGTGATTGGTCAATTTCTTACGGCTTAGAGCTTAAATATTCTTTAAAGCAAGGTTGTAGACCAGCACTTATCATTTTGAGCTGCTAGACCCTCTTCCGCCTTTCAGCTCTACTTTCCGTCTTCTTCGTAAAGAAACGTTTCATTTTAAATAAAAAAATTAGAAAATTTACCATTAGATTAAAGATATTGTTGAATATATTAAATTTAACGTGCTCTTCTACTCTCTATACTTAACATGTGTTGATGCGTTAATATAACCGAATGCGAGATCAAACATCTATAGTGAGCAAGGCACATGCTGCGATGCTGCCTAGCAAACAAAATGACAATCGTTGCTAAAAACAGCCATTGTCAAACAACTGATGCAACGCATTCACTATAGATGTTTGATCGTCATTCCATTATATTGTCATAAGTAACGCATGTTAATTATAGAGAGCAGAAGCACGCTGAATTAAATATACAACAATATCTTTAATCCAGTGGTAAATTTCTTATTTTTTATTAAAAATGAAACGTTCCTTTACGAAGAAGAAGGAAAGTGGAGCTGAAGGACGTAAGAGACGAAAGTTGGAAGCGGAGAAAGCCAAAAAGTCCAACAAATTCTTTATGACTTTCTTTGAAAAGCACAAACCCGATAAAAGTTTTTTTATATAAAAGCATATATAAATATGTATAATTATATATAATTATATAAAATTATGTATCAAATTTGTCCATACATGTTTTTATATTGTATATTTCTATATATTTTTAGATAATTCTGCATAATTCTATAGATTTATACATGCTTTTATAGAAAAAAAATTGTAAGGGAAAAAATTGCTTATTTATAATTATATTAAATTATATTCAATTAAATATGATTATATATATAAGCAATTCTTTTCCTTTAAAAGTTTTTTCTATAAAAGCATATATAAATCTATAGAATTATGCACAATTATATAAAAATATATAGAAATATACAATGTTTAAAACATGTATGGACATATTTGATACATAATTTTATATAATTCTATGAATTTATGTATACTATTATATGAATAATTTTTTAACGGAAAGCAGATGGTTCGACATGTTCTATGGAGTCGCCAGCATCAGCTACAAGTTTGTTAGAATCCGAAGATGGATCAAGTACAATTGCGTCACAAGCTAAAGAGGAAGGCAAGTTAGATAAATCCGAATATGATGACATGAAGAGCAAGGCTGCCAAAGAAAATGTGGACATGACGGGAAAGGAAAACGATGGTGATGATGATTGTGACGTTTAGTTTATTGACGAGATTGAACCTGACGACATTAAAACTAGTAAACTGGATGGTACTGAAGAGCTTCGAACTGTCATACCAGAAATAATTGAACAGCATGATATTGGACTTCTGAAGTTCGATAAGGATACCGGAAAAGCAATTCTGTCTGATGCGTTGAGAACGGAAATAATAAAGTTGGGTTCGAAGTATTTCCAGAACAGTGAGGGACCTTTCCAACCAACAAATAACTGCTCAATGAATAAAACTTGGTTCAAGAGAAAATTGGGAAATGGTCGTGGTGAAGCAGTGACTCGTTCATGGCTGATCTATTCTCCTTCTAAAAAGTCTGCATTTTGTATTTGTTGTCTTCTATTTTCCCAGTCAGACCATCAATCCACATTGGAGCAGGAAAATGGATTCAAGCAGTGGAAAGCGCCTGAAAGGATTAGTATTCATGAAAATGCCAAGAATCATCGTGAGTGCTTCACACAGTGGAAGGAAATGGAAAGAAATTTAGTTGCAAACAGTGGAGTTATTGACACGGAACTTCGGTTACAGATTGAGAGGGAAAAGCAGAAATGGCGTGATATCTTAACAAGAATCCTTCATTGTATAAAATTCCTTGCGACTCAGAACCTGGCTTTGCGAGGACACAGGGAGTCACTTCAGTTAGATGATGACTCCAATGTGGGTAATTTTCTTGGCTTACTGAAACTACTGGCCATTTTTGACCCTGTCATGAAAGAACACCTTACTCATGTGGAAAATCATCCTGGATCTACGACTTATCTTTCACCGAGTGTCCAGAACGAATTCATCCACTTGATGGCATCCACTGTTCGTCAAAGTTTGCTGAGAAGCATTTGTAAAGCCAAGTACTATGGTCTCATGTTCGATTCGACTCCTGATCAAGCACACCGTGAACAGATGTCAGAAGTAGTGAGATACGTGGAAGTTGATTTTGAGAGAAAAACAGTCCGTATCCTTGGTTTTATTCAGATAAATCGGAAGAATGCTGAGGGTTTGGTTGAAGACATTTTGCAGCAGCTAGAGAAGGACGAAATGGAGTTACAAGATTGTCGATCACATTGCTATGACAACGCTGCTGTGATGGCTGGACACAAAAGTGGTGTTCATCAAAGAATAAGTGAAAAAAACAACCTGGCAATATTTGTGAATTGCAACAATCACTCACTCAACTTGGTGGGTGTATGTACATGCAGCGAAACAGGATACAATGATGGTCACGTTTTTTGGAGTTATCGAAGCTCTTTATGTGTTCTTCTCTCGTTCAACCCAGCGTTGGGAAAAACTCAAAAATGCCGTACCTGTGGTTGTTAAGTCGGAGTCCGAAACCAGGTGGAGTGCAAGGACAGAAGCAGTGAAGCCCGTTAACAAGTATTTTGAGAAGATACTTCAAGTTCTTCTGGATATGATAGACAACGTAAATGAGACCAGTGAAACAAGAAGTGACGCAAAGCAACTGTACAATCGTATGTTAAGTTATGATTTTCTGATTTTGCTAGGATTTTGGAATAAAGTATTAATTCGCATTGACCGTGTTCAAAAGAGACAACAGGATCCTAGCATAAACTTCCACGATGCTGCCCTAGATTTGAAAGCCCTCCGAGATTATTTTGATGATGAAAGAGAAGTGTTGGTTAGTGAGTCACTCAAAGAAGGATTCAGTCTCTGTCAAGAATGGAATGTTGAAGTTGAAAGACGTCAGAGACGGAAAAAACGAATGGCGGATGAGAACTCGAGAGATGCTGTGCTGGATTAAAAGCTAAAGAGGAAATGGAAAGAGTCATGAAGGGGACACTCGACCGTCTTCATAGAGAAATGAATGAAAGGTTCACTCGTTTGCACGACACTGTTTGGGTTCCTTCTCGATGTTAAGGGACTGTCTTACGATGCTGATAATAATGGTCTAAAAATAAAGTGTGAAAATTTGAGCAAATTCTACAACCGTGATGTTGATGGACAACAGCTATATGAAGAAATTTTGGATTGCAGAATGTTGTTATCAAGTCGGTCCAACATGAAAATATCAAGACCTCAAGAGCTTCTCGAATTTATTGTTCAGTATGGAGATGAGAGCGTCTTTCCCAATCTTCGCATTGCTATTCAGATAATGCTAACAATCGCAGTTTCCATCGCCAGCTGTGAGAGATCATTCAGCAAGTTGAAACTAATACTTTCGTATTTAAGAGCTTCCATGGGTCAAAGCAGATTGTGTGATCTTGCTCTGCTGAGCGTAGAGAAAGAAGAAACTGAGAAAACTGATTTTGAGCATATCATAGACCAATTTTCATCAGTAAAAGCAAGGAAGGTGCATTTATAATTTTCATATAGTACTATAATGTACGTGTTAAATAAAAGAACAAACTTGACGAATGTATTTTTGACCTAATTATGGTACAATTATATTAAAAGATAAATGTCAGATGTTTCGATAGGGGCGCGATTACAGTACTTGCCATAGGAGCTATATTCTATAGATACGCCTCTGTTTGGCGCTGTTCGTAATCAACATGGCAACGCTTTTAATCCTACTCCAATACAATTTTATTATTCATTTAGAAAATTATTTTGTGTAAATTTCTGTCAAGTTAATACAGGAAATTGCGAAATAGATAAAGATGAAATATTAGTAAAATGTACAAAATTTCGTGAAACAGATGTGCTTGAAATTCAGACTGCAATTGATAACAATAATTTATGTTAATAAGAAAATAGATAATTACGAATATCGCAATATGCCAATAGTGGAAGAAAATGCATTTACTTATATTTGTCGATATTTATTAAGACGTTGTTTCGTAAAGCATACATGTGAAAAATGTAAATTACTTTTAGAGAAAAATATAGTGATGTAAATACCTTAAAATTATATAGTTACTTTAGAGCATATAATAATACAGAAAATACGTTTGGTAGTTTGCATATTCCAAGTTCTATATTTCAACGGTATATTAAAGAATTGCATACAAAATTTTTTGAAAATTTCTCTATTATTAAACAATCTAACGTAGTGCAAACTTTTATAAATATTTTTTCAAAAATAGAGTTTTCTCATCCATGTTCAAATTTTCCGAGAAATTATTTAGTTAAACTTTATATTAGAGTACGTATATTTTATATACCTACTTTGACACATTTTTTACTTACAATGTAAAAAATGTGTATTATTTACTTAAAATGTGAATAAAATGTGTCGTGACATTTTTGCTTCAAATATTTAATTAATATCTATGTATAATATATTTCTTACATTTTTTTATTTCTTATATAATTATCACAAGCGGTTTTTATTATTTAAATAAAATGCGCATGTATTTTTTTATTTATGTGCATGTATTGTGACATTTTTGCTTCGAATATTTAATTAATATATTTCTTATATTTTTTTTACATCTTATACAATTATCAAGCGGTTTCTATTAAGCGGTTGAAATAAAACACGCTCGCACAATCAACATCATGGCGGACGTTTGCCACGAAGAACAAAAGCTTCGACACGGAGTGAATCTACTGTTCTTACTTATACTGTGTCATTACGTTAAAACGTATTAAAAAAATAGAAACTGACTTCAATATTGTACTTTTGAAATCATCATGCTATTGCTTTTAATAGCATAAATTTATACGATTACATGAATGAAATTTTTTATGAAGCAGAAGGTAAGAAGGACATCAATAAAGATCTTACAATTATTCATATTTGCTCGTCGCATCTAATTAAAACTGTGCGTAAGAAAATTAAAGTTGTATTCCCTGATAAAAAAATCAGTCCGTTCAACGATATGTTGCTTCAAACTTAGTAGGTGCTTTAATACATTCATACGACATTAAAACTGCAAAAATTCCATTAGAGGCTTTAATTCTGATTTATAGATCAAAAGAAGAGATCACCGAATTAGATACTCTATTACTTGACAAAACCGATGAGAACAATTTTAATGATGAAGACGAGAAAGAAGAATCATCTGACAATTTCATTCATATTGACACCAATCAAAAACTATACTCATCTCTATATTATCGAGCATTTATTGACATAAAAGAAGCAATTCTAAAGAAAAATAATCCTTCAACGAAACCTAATTCATTTTATTCAGAAGAGTTATTAAAGTATATTTTTGATTACCATTTTACGCTCTTTGGTCAGCAACTGGCATAGCTCGTTTTAGATATGCGCGTTACAGTAATGCCACAGCAGAAAACTTATTTAAAATTAAAAAAAATACTGAACTTAAGGAGGCTCTTACCCGGCTGCTCTAATCAATGTAGCAACCAAAAAATTATCATTAATAATTGGTTATAAAATTATCGAAAATTAAATAAAAAAATAAATAATGATTTTTACATAGTGTAAGAGTAAGTTATATGTTCTATTAGTGTAAATATTAAAATTTATACAATAAGTCAGTTGACTACGTCAGTGCTAAAGAGCAGATAACATGCGCGTGTTACAACGTCGTCTGCAGCAGCAGTCTGTAGCTAAGTGAAGTGTAGCCGTGTAGCGTTGTAGCGATTGATGCAATGAAGAGATGGAGCCAAAAGAAAGATATAACGTGAGAATGCTGAGAGGGAAAATGAAAGGAAAATTCGCGAAAATAAAGGTTGTCAATGCGTGAGAGAATAATTATGCCGCTACCATACAGCGCAGAGAAAAGACATGTGCAAGTGAGGTTAGAAAGAATAATTAACATTGTTTACTTTTTGATTTTCAAGGTTTGATTGGCAAATAATTGAAACTTATTGTTTATATAGGTACAAAACAATTCTCCGGAATGTTTGCATGCAGAGGATTCATTAGGGTCTCGACGGATAGTGAATTTAAAAGTATTTAAAAGTATTATTTACGTATAATACACCATTTGAAACTTCGCGCGATTTTGACACTCGGAAGATCATTCACCTAACCTCTCGTACGTCATATTAAAACTACAATATCTTTCATAACTCATCGTCAACACCAAGTTTTCTTCTTATCATTAGAAAGATGATTATTTTAACTACAATTCCTTAGTTTTTTGTTTACCTGGCTCGCAAACTTGCCAAGAAAATACATCACTTCCGGTAAAAATTTTAGTGTTTACCATATGCCCTGTGTTAAAAATGCAAATTTTAATACTGATATTTTTAACATTTTTATCGTCAACCTAGGCTAAAAATGTTGGGCATCGGTTCGTTGTGGTTCACTTTACAACATATGTTAATTTCATAAAGATCTGTCGTATTATGATCGAGGTAAGAGCCTCCTTAACGGTGAGAAAAAAATACTAATTCCAAGATTTATTCAAAAATGTGAAGAAAGCATTCAATTTAAACTAAAAGAAAAAACATTTTCGACAAAAACAACACGTCGACATGTTAATGAATATATTAAAAAGGAAAAGAAAGAAACGAAGGTTAAGGAATTAAAAACTATTTTAAAAAAATCAAATAATAAAGTAAGAAAGAGTGGCAAAAGACCCGATGTTGAAGTATGGATTGATAAAAAATCTAATAAAAATGGAAAAATTTCAAAATTTTACTTAACTCAATCTAAAGTATTTACAATGTGAAACGGATTTACAAGACTGTAATAAAAATATGATAAAAACATATAGTGATTAAAAAATTAGAGAATAAAACTGAGAAAAAAGCGAAAACAGTTAATAAAGATTTACAATTAATTCATAACATTAATAACGCTATCAATGAAGATGTAACAATCAGTACTACGAAAGAAAGTTACGATAAATACATAAAAATTAACGATGCCGATATTCTTTTTCAATTAGACTCTCACTATCCTTCTGATTTCCCAAATCTATATAAAAAGATCAATGGTTTTATTATTGACAAAAATGGATTTAGTACGTTATCACCATATAAAAATCCGAATCAGTATTTAGATGATAGCGTAATGAATAGCTTCTTTAGCTTGCTACCACAAGTGGCACAAAGCAAAAACATATCACTTATTTGTTTTGATACCCTATTTTACGACAAAATAATACGCAATAAAACTATAAGCGAAGGCTTCTTAAAATGGGCTAAAAAACAATCTGTTTAAAAAAAAAACATGTGGTTTTTACCAATAAATTATCATAACCACTGGACCTTGCTTACAGTTTTATTAAATGAAAAAATTATAATATATTTCGATTCATTACATGGAGATCCTGCATCAATTATAATCGATGCCTTATGCACATTTCTTCAAAATGAAGTCGGTGAAGGCATTGCTTGGAATGAGTGGAACCTATACATTCCGAGAGATATACCGTCACAGATATCAAAAGAACATGGAGTAGGGGGAAATTGCGGAATGCATGTTTCCTGCTGGGGGTTAATAATGGCTTCATCTTCATACGTACATTTTAATGAAACTTACATGGACAAAGCTCGCATAGACATTACTAACATAATTTATTATGGGCAAGATGACGAAAAAATTAGAAAAATAATGAAAGATCGTAAAGATCTATATTTCCCGATACTCAAGAAAGTGAAAAGGTAATGACCATATTACCGTTGTCAGGCAACATAAATGCTAAAAACGAGCCCCCACTGAATTTTGACACAACTAGAGACTTTTGCTCTGCATTACAATTTCTGCAACCAAATTATAGGGGTACCAGAGATCGAAATAAACACTATTCATATATTTAAAAAATCATTCACCCAAAAAAATAAAAAAATACAAAAAAATTAAAGCGTTAAAAAAAAAGATGGGGTGCGAAATCCTCTCAGCAACCTCCTCGTTGGTGAACCCTGGGCTCGGCTTATGCGAGAGGTCTTAAAGTGTAGTAGACAAACCTGCAAAATAGGTTTGCCTATTCGAAAATAAGCTATTTCTTCCATACGCAAAACAAGAATCGTTTGAAATTTTGTGTTTTGACAATAAATGTTGCGAGAAATAATATCCGATAATGGTTGCAAAATATTAAAAAAATAAATTATTATATAAAAAATTTGGATATAATTAGTGATATATGTTACTTTAGTACCCCTTATATTAAGATCCCCAGATATAACTTACATAAAAATTTAAATAATAAAACTTTTTTATAAAATTAAGTCGAGCAAGAAGCGACGCAGGAGGAGAGGCGCGCCGTCCTGTAAGCTCTGGTGGTTAGACAAGATGTGCTAGAGCGATTTGAGAATCAGTCGTATCGTCCCCTCGCGTGGGGACAGTGCAAAGTTGTGCTAACATTGTGCTAAAATATTATTTAAAAATAATTTTTAAGTTAACCCATCACTTTTCGTTTTTTTCAATTTTTTCGATTGTGCTGACAATGAGTTGTGCTAAGTTGTGCTAACATTGTGCTAAAATATTATTTTAAAAAAATAACAAAAAAAGTTACGATAAAAAAATCATTTTTGGATATAATTTATTTTTTTATCGTAGCTTTTTCTGTTATTATTTTTTTTAAATAATATTTTAGCACAATGTTAGCACAACTTAGCACAACTCAGCACAATCGAAAAAATTGAAAAAAACGAAAAGTGGGGGGCTGACCTAAAAATTCGTTTTTTTGAATTTTCTTTCGTATTTTTCATATTATGGTTATAATATTCGAGCACAATATAGCACAAACCTAGCACAATTCAGCACAACCGTGAAAATATGTTAATTCTAAAAGTGGGGGGCTAACTTCTAATAGGTGCTAGTTTCAGCTTCATAAACTTGTGTGGCATACGAAAACGCCGCTAATGAAGAAAAAGAGAATTTAAAAGAAAAATACGATCAACATCTGTTTGAGAAGAATTTGTCAAGACAAGAAAAAAACGCGATAAGGAAAATAATAACTTTAACGGTATTGTGGCAACGTACGACCTTCAAGCAGTCATGCAAATACCGAAAGAAAATGTTTCGGTGTTTTATTATAAATCGAACCTATTAAATTTTACCATTTACGACTTGCAAACAAATAACTGTGAATGCTACGTTTAAGACGAATTCAACGGCCATCGAGGTGTAAATAAATTAGGTACTTGCGTGTTAAAATATTTACAGAACAAAGCCATGACTGATGCTGTAAAGTTATTTTCTATACCTTAAATCAAGAGACACGGTAGTGTCTCGCGCCAAGTACACGCGGAGCGAGACCGCACCGTGACTCTTTTACGCGACGCGACGGGTTGCGAGTACCCGAGATGTTGAGATCTCGATAACGAGTGAACGGATCAAGTTCTAAGTTGGCTTGATCGATAGTTGGGGTAAAAATAAGGGGGGTATCTCCTATATAATTTTCCGCTACGTGCCCTACGAGCGGAGATATTGCGACGCAAAGTCCAAATGTGAAAATTTTTTATTAAGATACTTCTCCTAACGCCGATCTGTGTGATATGATATATATATCAGAGAGCGTCACTTTCACTTTTTCGACACTGGCGGCGCAGGTATCGCCAGTTTCGATTACGCGCGCGTATTTCGAACGATCTAGTAGGTAAATTATTAAAGGTCGATAGACTTATCGGTCAGAAGGAAGATTTCTATTTAGCTAAATTAAGTATATATATATAATATATATTGATTCTTATGAATCAAGCTTGAATTCGATGTTTAGGTATCCCAGGTTGCCGATGACGAGGTACAGATAGTGCGCTTCATAGTCTTCGGTGTCCAGGTGTAATAATACGTTGAATTCGATGTCTACGTGTTCCAGGTTGCCGATGACGAGGTCCACATAATGCGCTCCGTAGTTTTCGGTGTCTACGTGTATTAATACCTTGAATTTGATGTCCACGTGTCCCAGGTTGCCGATGACGGAATTCACATAGTGCGCTCCGTAGTTTTCGGTGTCTACGTGTATTAATACCTTGAAATTGATGTCTAGGTGTCCCAGGTTGCTGATGACGAGGTCCAGATAACGCGCTCCGTAGTTTTTGGTGTCTAGGTGTAATAATACTTCGAATTCGATGTCTACGTGTTCCAGGTTGCCGATGACGAGGTCCACATAGTGCGCTTCGTAGTTTTGGTGACTAGGTGTATTAATAACTTTAAATCCGAATGTAGGACACGTAGATATTAAATTTGAGATATTAATACACGTAGACACCGAAAACTACGGAGCGCACTATGTGGATCTTGTCATCGGCAACGTGGGACACCTAGACATCGAATTCAACGTATTATTACACCTGGACACCGAAAACTATGGAGCGCACTATTTTTAATTCGTTATCGGCAACCTGGGATACCTAGACATCGAATTCAAGCTTGATTCATAAGAATCGACTTAAAAATTCCCTAGCGGCAGAACTAAAATTATGTCATGACATAATAAAAATTCGTTGAAATAAAATTATGTCTAGACATAATAAAAACTGGACAAATTAAAATTATAGACATAATAAAAATTGGATGAATTAAAATTATGTCTTGACATAATAAAAATTGGATGAATTAAAATTATGTCTGACATAAAAATAAGTCCGCATTTTTATTATGTGTAAACACATAATTTTAATTCATACAATTTTTATTATGTGTACACATAATTTGTTTTCGAATGAACGTAAAACGTATTTGTTACAATATCTATCTATTATTGAAAATCGATATGCGCGACAAAAGCTCTTGTATATCATTAATTATGTTATTATTTATTATATATATTTCTATCCATATATTTTCAGTATTATTATTGTTACATTAGAAAAATTATTAGCATTTAGGATACGAATCTTTTTCCGTTAATTTGTAAGTTTCATGATTAAAAAGATCATGTCGTATTATTAACATATACCTAAGATTTATAGAATCGTTATTAATTTTATTATATATCTCAATTGCGCGAATCTTAAATATGTTTTGTAAAAATTATGCATAATACTCCTATGCATGGATACTTGTTTAATTATTTCTTCCTATTGCGTTTAAGTACAGAAAAATATACAATTTCTATGTGTTTGCACTTTATATTTAATGAGCAGGCAATTAAATATATAATATGATTCAAGTTGCACTACGTTTACATGACACCGTTAATCGGGTTTTATAACATCGGTAGTTGTCAGGAAGACCAATCGTAATCATTCTTCAGAAGAATGGAATAGTTGTGATTGACTGGCCTAAGAACTACCGATGTTATAAAACCCGATCAACAGTGCCATGTAAACGTAGTCTTATGTCTCTTTATTGACTGACATAGTTATATACTTTTAAATCTTTTTCTCTTCTAAAATTCAATCAATTGAATAGCAAAAACTACGTTATCATATTATATACTTTTGGTACTTAGTGTGCAAATGTATTTTGAAATGAAGATTATATATTTTCTACTGAATTATTTACACACACGTGCGGTTTCAGAGAATCATTTTTCGCCAACTCAAATATGTTCCTACTCAACTGTCAAAATATGAAAGATAATTTTATCTAGTTGTGACATTCGCTCGAATTCCCGAAATAATTTTCAAGGATGTGAGTACGAATATATATATCGTACTATTTAATATTTATAATTAATAGAAAATTATAAACGATGCGTTATGTATGAGAAATTTGACAGAATTGCTTTTATTAAATAGAATTAATTTGTGATTAGTTGAAAAAAATAAAAGAATAAACAAATCAGGTAAGTTTCAGACACGTGTTACAGGTGTCCATCTGTAATTATCAAAAACATCGATACCTGTAGATATCGGTACATATACAATTGCGAACAACATTCAGTAAGACACGCGAATAAAAATAAATAAAAAATTTTACAGTTAACGACTTATTAACATTAATCATGCTATATTGCGATTATGTTTTATGTTGAAATTAAAAAATATATACAAGGTGTACAACTAAAAGGGTTACAGATTATTATTTTTAAAAAACTAAGCAAAATATTAAATTGTTGTTTTCTTTAGAAATAATAGACCGTAACACTTTTAGCTTCATACCTTGTATATCCTGTTTATAAGATTATAAGATATATTGTTTATAAGATTAAGATGCGTAACACACTACAAAAAGGCGTGATATCCGTACAAAATTACCTTTTTAAAAAAAAGGTAAAAAAAGGCGCCAAGTACACGCATAGTAGTGTATATGTATTATGTTGTTACCCTGTTATGTTGTTACCTCGAAAAAAACAAAGTAGTAGTATTATACCTCCAAATAGCTTTACCCTGTACATACTGTTTATAAAATGCGTAATACTACAAAAAGGCGTGATATCCGTACAAAATTACCTTTTTAAAAAAAAAGGTAAAAAAAGGCGCCAAGTACACGCATAGTAGTGTATATGTTGTTACCTCAAAAAAAAAGAAAGTGGTAGTATTATACCTCGAAAAAATATAAGTAACAAGTGGTAGACATAATCTTTATATCTTGAAAAATCTCGGAAAAATCTAAGCTGTAGTATCTTTATTTCCGAAAAATTATAACCCAAGTGATACACATCACAAAATTATGTTACCTTATCAAAAAGAAGAGTCGCGCTTCAAGTGATTTATTACAATTACAAAAAAGAAATGATATCTCTTTAAATTACAGCGCCAATTACAGAGAGAACATATATATTGCCTCAAAAAATAAATGTTGCACTACTTTAAAAAATCTTTACATTGTGTCATTAAAAAAGAATGTATGATAACAATTTTATAAGATTAAAAAATTTTATTTAAATTTCACAAGGGAATACAAGATATTTAAATACAAAGTTTACATGTGTATTTTTTAGTGGTCACAAAGAATTACAGAGGTAACAGTACAAAATAAAAATATTTTATTAAAATATCCAACGAGGGAATACAATTTGTATTTAAATACAAAGTTTATATATGTATTTTTCAATAGAATAAAAGATTTAATCACAAAGAATTACAGAGGTAACAGTACAAAATAAAAATATTTTATTAAAATACATAAATTTTTCTTGTAAAAATACTTGGCGCTGCTAGACCTCGAAATTTTAAATAAATAAAGACAACAATAAATAAAAATAATTCAGAGAAGAATGCGACGAAAGTAACAAAATGATTATCAGCGTGGTGTGTATGTGCGAGCGAGTGATATGGGTGTGCGTGACAACGGCGGTTTATAATTAAGTATAGGATAAGTTTATTTATTTATTTAAAATTTCGAGGTCTAGCAGCGCCAAGTATTTTTACAAGAAAAATTTATGTATTTTAATAAAATATTTTTATTTTGTACTGTTACCTCTGTAATTCTTTGTGACCACTAAAAAATACACATGTAAACTTTGTATTTAAATATCTTGTATTCCCTTGTGAAATTTAAATAAAATTTTTTAATCTTATAAAATTGTTATCATACATTCTTTTTTAATGACACAATGTAAAGATTTTTTAAAGTAGTGCAACATTTATTTTTTGAGGCAATATATATGTTCTCTCTGTAATTGGCGCTGTAATTTAAAGAGATATCATTTCTTTTTTGTAATTGTAATAAATCACTTGAAGCGCGACTTTTCTTTTTGATAAGGTAACATAATTTTGTGATGTGTATCACTTGGATTATAATTTTTCGGAAATAAAGATACTACAGCTTAGATTTTTTCGAGATTTTTCAAGATATAAAGATTATGTCTACCACTTGTTACTTATATTTTTTCGAGGTATAATACTACCACTTTCTTTTTTTTTTAGGTAACAACATATACACTACTATGCGTGTACTTGGCGCCTTTTTTACCTTTTTTTTTTAAAAGGTAAGTTATAACGTGAATTAAAATCAAAGAAACAAAGATAAAAATGTTTTTTTTTAATTATATTTTTATCTTTGACTTTAATTCGCGTTAAAATAAAAAAAATCACTCACCGGCCGATGCGCAACAGCGGAGTTATAAGTTGTAACCCTGATGCGTTGATCTGTAACAGAAATATTTTTACATTAAAGCATTGCAATGCCCAAGATAATCGATACTTGTATTGCACGAGTAATGAATTAATGATTCGAGGTAATGTAAGGGCGAATCACGTCGCGCTTGAGAAAGTGGCAGAATCCGCCACAGAACAGTAAAATAATAAACGAATAACAATCAAGGACTCACCCCACGGTTGCTCCGCCGTCACCTGATGCCTCCCAGACCTCTTCCTCCTCTGAGTGGTCCTGCTCCGGTGTCGCATCTCTGTCAGCGCACTCACTCACGATAGTGATTCCATACATTCCGATAACTTGACTGAAAAAAAGACTGAAAAAAAAATAAAACAAATGTACAAGAGCTTCAACATAATGTTATGTATTTTGCAAGCAAATTTATAGCTAGGCTTTATTCAGCAAATACTGACAAAAAAACTATTCATGACACTATGTCTTCTATCAATACATTCTTCTTCTCAATTTGCTTAAATCAATTACAATCTGAATATGAAGAATTAACAGATCTATGTGGAAAAATAAAAGTTATGGAAAAGTCGTTACAAGTTTTCAAGACCGAACACATGACGCTTAAATTTTTTAATGGAAATGGAAAAAATACTGAATAATTTTATTAACATTAAAAAATTTTTTGCTTTACAACACTTAAATAACCGATTAAGTAATTATAAACGCATGTCTTGTGTCAGAAATATTACTCCAATATTACAAGCTGAACCAATAAAAAATGAATTTCTAATTTTATCTGCTTCAGAAATGTTATTTTTAGTTAATAATTTGTGTCTTAATTTGTGTATTAATTGGTAATTTAATTCCTATGCAAAACAAATTTTAATTTTGGTTTTTGCAAAACTATTACGTACTTCTCAGGAAAATAGTATGTATTACCTGCACATTTTAAATTCTTTGACATCAGATACTCATCGATTACTTGAAATATGTATAAAAGGTGCTCTCGGGACCCGAATGAATGCCGGGACCACCCTGACCAGGGCGCGAAAACAAGAGCCACGCCCTTTATATTTGATTGACAAGCACAATTTATTATACACACTACTCGCACTCTCGCGCACCCAAACGGGCTGAGCCCTCGCGGAAATGTCGGGCGGAAATCTTGAGTCGCTCGGTTTCTCTGCGTGGCTCGCGAAACGGAGATCTTGAAGAGCGATGAATGACCGCCTTCGCGATCGGAGATCTTGCACGCTTCTTCTTCTTCTTAGGTTTAATGGCTCCTGCCTCTAGTACGAGGTCAATACGGCCAGTGTTTTTCACTGTTTGATTACTATACGGTTGAGTGGCGAAGTCTAAAAGGCAATTGCAAGCAGACAGTATCAGTCGCTATACTTTAAAAAATTTTTTCGTTTGGGCGGAACACGTCCGAACACGTTAAAACGTGTCGTCCGTGTCTACACGCGAAACACGTCCTAATATAACTAGTCCGCTCCGCATACGTTGAGCGAATATAGAGATCTTGCACGCGACCGACGATGAATATCTTGCTCGCGAGGCAGATGAGCAACCGCGAACACAGAGACTCAGGCTCACTTGGGTTACTCGGGGACGACGCGATAGCGGGCACGAATATGGCCGCGAGCGGGGTCGATATCAGGATCGAACTCCCGGCGTTGATTTTATGAAAAATTATCGACAACTTTCACGCCCGGTGATCGCGACGCTCGAATAGAGGCACTCGCGAAAACCGGATTCGCGTCGTGGGACGGTTTCGCCGTCGACACGGGTCTTTCGCCAAGGATCACGCTACCGCGCACGCGGTGATCACGTGATCCGTCTGTGTGCGTCGTCCCGTCGTATTACGAGCGACGAAAACTCGGGAAAAGAGATGTTTCGCGCGACGATCAATCGAGGGGGTGCAGATCACGACGAAACTTGGACGCACGATGCAACCCTTTGCACGGATGCACTGAGCACATTCAACTTTCCGGAATTCGCGCGCGGACCAATGGACTTGCGACCGGGTACGCGCGCAACGAAAACCGGCTCACCCTCCGTTCACGTGAACGGAAAAACTATATCTGAGATGTTTCACGCGGCGACCACTCGAGCGGGTGCGGCTCGCGATGAAACTATTACGGATTTCGCGCAATTACTTTCGGCACTCCCGATAATATAAAATATAATTGCCACGAACGGCCGGCTCGACTTTCTCCTTAACACGGCAGAAACGGAAGAGTGCAGAGTGCAGAAGAGAGCGCGGATCGATATCGATCATCCCTCGTCCCGATACTTAAGAGACCCTCGGTGGGGGTCGTTGCCTCACGATTCAGGGACGAATCACGTCGATCCACGAAGTTAGATGACGAATCACATCGATCCCCGCAACTCGTAACTCGTACCGACGACCGACGACCACCGACGACCGACGTTCAACGAGTAACGTATTAGCGGATGTGCGCGGTGCGCGCCGCGCGGCAAGTCGAGCCGAGAGCCTCCGAATCCGGCCGAGTCACGTTCGGCCGCTTTCGGCTGCTCTCGCCCCGCCGCGCGGCCCGGCGCGGCGAGTCGAGCCCGCGAATCCCCCCGAATCCGCCCGAATCACGTTCGGCCGCTCTCGCCGCCGGCCGCCGGCGCGGGCCGCAGCACGTGGTCACGTGCTACGTGGCGATTGGCGATTGCATGATGGCCAGAGCAGGCCAGAGTGGGCCAGAGTTCTCTCTGCTTATGTATGATGTATGTACAGTTTACTTGCACCTGCCACACTCGAGTTGTCTCGTTTTCTCTCTCCCCAACGCTCAAATATACGTCCGTCCTATTTCGGATGCAGAAAGCGCTAGGAAGTAGAGTCTCGAGTGGGCAAGCAACGAGTTCGGACGTGTTTCGCGGACGACACGTTTTAACGTGTTCGGACGTGTTTTGTCCGGACGGAAATTTTTTTGAAGTATTGCGACTGTTACTGTCTGCATTGTTATTTCTTAATATATCGAGTCTGAAATATAGCATAATTGCACCAATACCATTATTCGACAAGTGGTTCGTCCTGGCCGTTTTCAGAGCAGTACTGCTTGAAGGCCAATTACAGAAGAAGAAGAAGAAGCGCTAGGAAGTGCAAGTAAAACAAACGGACGAAAGGAGTTCAAATACGTTACGATCACACATCAAGGGAAAACAACACGCTGTTTAGGAGCACTGTCAACTGGGATCAACTGGGATTAAACGACAAGAAAATTGACCGGTATAAATAATATTGCTTCTCTCTTTTCGTGGCGATTGCGCGACAATTAACCCTATACGTGATGTTCTCAAGACGGATTTAATTTTTATGAATTGTCATAAATTTAATGAATAGCTTACTCTATGTATATTTGACGTTTTTAAAAGAAATATATGTATAGATATATCTACATGAAACCAGAGTGTTTGTAAGATTGTAATTTTTGCAAGTTAAAAGAGACTGTTTTGGAATAAATATAATCCCTCCTGCTTTTATTTAAATACTTTTATATATTTATAGTATCTTTTACTGTTAGATGAAAATATGTTGGGCCATTGGAACGTTTGCGTATTCATTGTATTTTCTTACCCAGGAACGGAATCATTATGAACGAGGATGCAGATAATTTTGCGTGGACTCGCCAGCTCGAGTGTCCGTCGACAATATACAATGATTCAGTAAAGAAAATGTTCGTCTTACTTGTTTATCCATTACTATTTGTATCTATTTACTAGAGCTTGCCATGTTATCGACTTGCCAATTTTTTCCTTTTTATCAGATTGTGCAAGGGAGTATTGGAGTTGTTATGGGAGGACATTTCCAATTCTGTGTTTCCTGCGGCCCAAGCCTGTAAAATAAGAAAGAACATTTTACTGTACAAACTGAAGCATGGGTTGAACGACTCTGCAATTTCATCTATGAGAGAGTTGAATCAACTGAGATCTAAAAGCAGCACATTGAAACAACAGATATCTGCGTTGGAAGAAGAATACGAAGAACAGGACTATACTGTCAGGCAAAAAAGTAAGGTGAAAAGATGTTGATCTCGAGAATGTTTCAATACAGTTTTAATAAGTTCCATAAAATTGTTAGTGCAACGATTGAAGGATATAAAAAGCAAGTGTTCAATAACCAGTACGAGGAAGGATTTTCTTAAATTAAAACACGACGAAACCAGCAAGCAACTGAAAGATTGCGGCGACATGAGACGAGTGTGCCAGCATTTAATGCCAAACACCTCTATGGACATAGATCAACAGAAATTAAGGGAGAATCTACATATAATAACAGATCTGCGTCGTTCAGCCATAGATAAGAAACAGGTAAATCTTTTTTATAAGATATAAAATAATATTTGCATGTAAAATAGTATTGACGAAAATGACATTTTCCAATAACAGATATGGACAAAGGTATCGAGCTCTCTCAGTGGTATTGGCGTACACCCGCTGTGGACACACTTGTATCAAACGCTGTCGCATGATTTAGACACATTAATGAAATTGGAGACCAAAAGCGACTTGGGCAGTTCGAGTGTAGTGGGCGAAAATATAGATATTGGTATCGCAAGAGCTTGCGGTCAATACATATGCACTATTTCGAAAGGCATATCGTCTAATATTAGAGCTAACATGTGCCAACAACGCTTAGTGGAATTCATTGAACTAATAGAGGTACCGTGAAAAGATATCAAACTATGAGAAAAGATAATTGACAAAATAATGAAATTAAGATTAATGCACACTTCGTCTTGCAGTCGTTAGCCCATGAAGATGTGAACGCGTGGTTAGCTTTGAAATTGGAGGTGAGAAAGTTAGAAGCCGAACAGGCGTATCGGCAAAACGAAGTTCAGAAGTTGAAGAACACTATCCAGGAAAATTCCTTGCTCAATCTCGACATAGCTCGATTAACATCCGACATAGAGACGATTGACGCACAGATAGTACGTATTGGCATATTCCACACTCTACATACCCTTGATACTGATATCGAATATATTACAGGATAAATATATAAAAGACATTCAACGATCTATAGCAGTTTTAAACTCTACGCCGACGCTTATATTTAAACAGAAAGAGAAGCTGCATTACGAATTGCAGAAGATAATGGCGTTACAGGTCGACAATTACGACACAAAATGCGTGAATAATGCGTTGGACATCGAACTGGATATGTTTTATAATATCTTAGATCTCAATGCTTTACGAAAAGTAATGGTGAAGGGAAATGTGGGACTGTACAGGTTGGTATAAAAGTTTTTCACGTTAAATTTTACATTATTATCGCGTAAAGCTAATATATAATGAACAATTTTTCTCGCAGACACGCAATATGTGGTCTCGACAAAGTCTTCATCACCTCAGTCAATCCGCAGTGCTCGAAGATCAAGCCTTACTTCCCAATAATACAAATACCGATATATTCCCTCATAGAATGCTATAAAAACGCGATTGCCAATATAGTTTACACGAAGCTGCACTGTTTGTCGTCAACTGAGGAGATTGAGTGCGCAGATAAGGTAATGCCGTCACGAGAAAAGTGTAATTACAATAGTTTGGAGCTGCTGAATCTCGCCATAGTCGTTTGCGATCAGGCGCGCGAAGAGATCAAGCGCTTCGACGCAGTCCTGAGTGCTTGGTAAGTTAAACCGTCAAGATAATCTGACGTTACAGTTATTTTAACTTTAATCATGTTTTTAGGGCGAACCAAGATGTACAAGAAGCAATGGCACTCGACGAAACGACCGTGGACGGTGTGTCCTTTAAAGATTGGTTGCAGCGTTACAATTTATTATTATACATGATACAAAATAGCAAGTGATCTATCTGTCGCCGTTCATTTATATTATATTGTTACGTGTTCGAAGAATTAGAATAGAAAATATTTATAAATACAAATGCACAATGTCTGTTACTCTGTTTGAGTGAAAATTACTTACTTTTAAATTTTTCATACATTGAGCTAAAATACAAAATGTCTCTTGTTGCTCTAGTGTTAGAAAGTATAGCATGTTTTAAACTGTCATTGAATCTCACACTTGCCGCTCCATGTATTATTATTGTCACTCTTTCAATCAACATTTGTCTGTCCGCATCCGACAAACTTAATTCTTTCTCACTAACATTGCCCGAAATCGGAATTAACTTCTCGAAAATAGAAATTTGTTCTTCGCGCAGTCTTTCATATAACTTATAAAATAAAAGAATGTTATAATTTATAAAAACGTTTTTGTTAGAATAATTAAAATAATTTCCAATTCTACATTTTGAATAAATTTATAATATAAGGACAAAATGTGTACTTAATGGCATTCACAACATTTTACTCTAAATGCATTCCAATTTTTTATTACATACTATTCACAAAATGTTAATGTCCAAAATAGCATTCTTTAATAATGACGTTAGAATAGCCCTTAGAAAAAAGTTCTTTTTACTATACATTTTAAGTGCTATATTAAGTGTGTTGTTACAAAAATTTTCTCTTTCTATATCTATCTTACCGGTAAGTTTAATATTTCTTTGAGCCGTTCCTTGATAGTAAATCCCTTTTTTGGACGTATCAGTAAGAATATTTCACGAACATCTGGACAAGATCGCAATACTTTTTCGATAAACACTTTACCCAGAAATCCTGTCGCGCCTGTCAACAATATACTTTGTCTAGCGTCAAATGCAGGAATCGACTTACTATTAGCCGGATCAATTGTCATCCTGATTATTTTTAAAACAAAGCTAATATGAGCAGTAACAACTTATACAATAGCAACGTAACGCAAAGTGAAGATATTGAAACACTTCGTATTGCTTTTATTATGTCGACAGAAAAATGCAGGTAAAGTTTAAGTAAATTTTTAGAACTATTTATACAACATGATGGAAGCAGGAAATGATGTGCAGTGTGAGTTGAAAGAGCAAACGTTATATAAGGTAATATAGGGGAACGGGGGATAGCCCCGGACATTATTAAAATTTAAGTATACCGCGTATCTATGGCCATTGTTTAAACATTCTGCGTATGTCGAGATACACAGAAGATATTTGAATGTTTAAACAATAGCCATACATAGATATGCGGTATACTTGAATTTCAATAATGTCCGGCGGGCTACCCCCCGTTCCCCTACATCAGTTTTATACCAAATATAGCAAAAGAAATGGAATATGATCCAATATGTAAAATATGTATGTACATTATTGTTTTATATATCCCCCGATAAGAAATGATTTATAAAATTACATAACAAAATCTGAATGAAATTTGGAATTCTGCAATTATGTCTCAATATTTGGAACAATAAGTATTTGTAGAAGTTTAGACTTTTCATGAAATATTGATAAATATTTGCACAATTTATATTTCTAAATAGTAATTCAACAAAACAGTAGCGTATAACATAAACAAAAATTTTTCTTCTCAGGATCTTTTTTTACAACTTTAATTACACAAAATTTGAAAATTTTAAAAGAATCGGAGGGCGGCTGTTATATGCTCAATATTTATAAATATTAATATATTAATTAATATAATATTATTACATTATTATTAAAAATAGAATATTGTAATGTTATTAAAATGATTTACTACAATTGAGGTTTAACAACTCATATTTTCTAATAACAGTAATAACTAAATATTATTACCAGAGAGTTGAATTTTTCATTATAATATTTTCACTGTACTGATCTATCCTTTTGCGTATACATAATACATATACAGATATACCGATATATGTATATCTATAAAACATAAAGAAGAGCTATTCAAATAGGATGTATACATCCATGAAACATTTAAAAAGAGAAGTCTCTTGCAAAGATATTTTATTTGTTTTTAACTATATCCCCAAAAATAACATTCCTATAAATAAAATTCCTTTCTACCATTTGGAAAAAGAATGATATACCTAAGGAAGATTTTAAAATCATATAAAGCAAAAATAAAGACTACACTTGCATAACGTTCTCTGTTAAATTTTTCGAAAAGCATACGTGTTGGATTAAGCAATTTTATAATATACAAGAGCAGATCCACTTATATATTATCCACAGCACTCCAATAGAGATGATATAGCTTTCACCATTGTGACAAACAGATACACTCTAAAATAATAAAATAAATATATTAATATGTTTATACACCCTGGCGAAAATAGGAAGTTCATAAGCGTTTGAAAAGCAGAAATTGCAACGCTTGAGCGTTTAAAAGACGTTTTCAAACGCTCAAGCGTTGCAATTTCTGCTTTTCAAACGCTTTATTTTCGCCAGGGCATATCTTAATTATTTCGATTAAACAGTAAATTATAAAGAATCTGTTTTCCTAATTAATATATACTGAAACTTATGTAAATATCTGCGATATCTTTCTTCTTTTAAGATTCCTGAGTACTCGTCGCGACCATGTTAAATCGTGACATCAGAGGCAAGAAATTACACGTTGAGAATTCTTGCATGCCATTTTTATATAAAGAAATATTCAGATAAAAAAAGCACTTCGGATCGCAGAAGCATACTTATAAAATTGTACGAAAACTATTCTTTTTCCTTGACAATTAATAAACAAGCTTATGTGCAGGCGCGTGATTATATAGGTTTCGTATTATATTCATTTTATAGCTTTAACATTTTACTCCAACTATTTTATTACATGAAATACTCTTTAACATTGAAATCGGAATAATCGAAAGAAAACATATCTCTACTGTTGTCAGGTGGTATTGAGAATATTAAAGTCAAACTATTTGTATTGCTAAATTTCCAATCATTATATGCGAAATGTCCCACAGCACGACTAACCACATGCAGATTTCTCTGCAGCCGTACTAGACTAATTTACACATTATTTATTAATCCAAAACGGTTTAGTTATAACAATAAATCTTCAACTATACCACTAAATCTATAAATTGAGAATTTTCAATAAAACAAGCAAAAAAATTCCAAAAACACTTTTCAAGAACCAATCAACATCGCAGAAAAGGGTCAACAATACATTCGATTTGATTTAACACGGCTTTTTTTAAAGTGGAAAAAAATAGAAATATATAAATATAGATATAATAAATATATATATATATATATATATATATATATATATGAGTTATATACTTTTATACTAAACCGCAGGAGTAATAATTCAAAGTACACAGGCATAGTAAATAAACTTATATTTTTCGCAAAAATACATCACGTAATACACGTTAATCAATTCGGTTTTAACATAATTTTTTTTTATTAAGAGGTCTGATAGATTATGGCATACTTTCTTTGTAAACTTTTTGAATTTTTGCAATATCTTCAAAATTGAAAAAAATATAGTACACGAAAATGTGCTGTGACGTCATATCTTATATAAGAAATGACGTCATACCTTTTGAAGTTGCCGTCATCAAAAAAACTTTAGCAAGCTATAACTTTCTCAAATTTAGGTTTTTTTTTAAATTCAAAAAGTACTAAAAATTGGCTTAGATTCTCTACATTAATTATGGATACCGCTTAATAAAAAAAAATGTTAAAACCGAATTGTGTGATTAATAAATTTCGGTTACAGTACGACGTAAAAATTCTCTCGATGTAAGAGCACTTGGAATTTTCATATATCGCTACCTATCAAGATTGGCAGCGCACGCCCGTAATTCGCTTTTGGCACCCCACTTCGGCGAGTCACTTGCAACAAAACAACTTCAAGTTCTCGACCGAGTGGAAGAAAAAATTCGTCGGATTGTCCACGTATTTCTTTTGTACCATACGCGGGCATTTAACATGTTTCATCGTTCCAGTGATCGTATATTAATCGATATTTAACAAAAAATCAGCTGTATCTAACAAAAAAAATCGACAGCTCCAATTTTTCGAGCTGAAATATTCTGAATTCACGGAATTCCGAATTTTTTTTACATAGATTTCACGAACGCTCGCGTATGGTATATCAATTATTGCAGATCACGCACATGACAGATCGCAGTCGAAGAGCTCGTTATTACCAGTTCGAGTTCAATTCTTTCGACAATAATTTCTCTTCCATTGTTAAGTTATGAAGGTATATTCTTTGTCTATCGCGAGGAAACAAGCTCTTCAATTACGCTTCGCTGCAATCTACATTACTCGAATCGCAAGACTCAAGAATGTATAAATGATAAGGGCAGTAATCGGATCGAGATCCCAAGAAGTCGAAAATTCAAGGCGCCCTTTGGACTTTTCTTTTTCCTTATGTACGTAGCCGCAACTATAAGGGTCATGCACCCCAACGAACGATTTTATTCATATAGCTTCCGTTTCTTATATATATGCACATGTGGATTTATATAAATTAGCCCTCGAACTTGGATCTTTTTTTTCTTAATTGCCTCGAAGTGTGGCACGGCCGTCGCACTCCTCGGACTCTTCTTTAGTAGTATATAAAACTAGCCTACCTATGTACAAGACGCTATATGTATTACATACAAGACGCGCGCAAAGCGAGCGAGACAGATAACGTTGCGACCGTCGCGGTTTTCAATCGACTTCAGCTTCGGAAAGAATATAAAAGCTCGACAGTACTTAATAACAATAGTTATAGTTAATAATAAGTAGACAGTAATTAAAAGCAGGAAGTTAAAAAAACAGGCATTTAGCATATCTACATTTTTGTGTCCGCAATTTTGCAAGATGAGTATCTATCTTTTTTAATTCGTTCATCTTTTGTCACTTTAAACTTCGAACTCGAACTTCTTTTATCCTAAATAATAATATGCTGTCCATTTAAATCTCTCGATCCGAGGCTCCCAGGTTTCTTCGAAGATGGTTCGGAGCTGAGCGGAGGGAGATTCTCGATGTTCAATCTCTCAGCTGAAGGAGCTAACGATTGCAAACGCAAAACCCTTGCACGCTTCGCGCGCGCGTTCACGCGTTATAGTACAACCGAGACGGCGAGCATCCGCAACGAGCATCGGAACATCCGCGGTGTGGAAGGCGTCACGACGCCGGGACCGAACGTCGGCGTGGCGGCTACTGGACGCGCGAAAGAAGGGAGATGTCGAGAGACCCTCTCGCGAGTCGACGTACGCACGATCACAGAGGTCGGTTACTGGCATTTCGAACCGATGCTTTTGAGCTTTAAGTATTGAGCAAAAGGCACGCCTGTCTTCCCAAGGCACACCAGCGCGATCGTATCTTTTCTGCTCCCGCACTGAATGTTTGAAAACGGTCAACTCGATAATATCTATTTTTCCCCGGCTTCGTTTACGATCGCGGGAGCACCTGGACACGATCTGCCCGAGCGTCCTTTTGCGTCAGTCGCCGGACCACGGTCGCGCACGGCTGCTCGGATCTAGCTGGAGAGTAGAGAATCGTCGCACTCGTGAAGTATCGTATCATCAATGAAGTGCATCGACGTACGCTTTACACCGCGAGCCGAATACGTGCGACGTAATTTTGTACTATTTTTCTTTTTCGATAGATGCGTCGATCTCGGCGGGGCCTTCAACCCTTCGTGTTTAGATACGGCAAATTAAAGACAAGGGAAGAGAGAGAGAGAGAGAGAGAGAGAGAGAGAGGAACGAAGGCCCACTAATCCTTCGGCGATTGAAAAAGAAAAACACGACGTCGTGGTGAGAGAAGATCGACTAGGCTATGCGCTCGCTCGAGGGTTACTCGAATTTCGTTGCAAACGATTTTCGGAGATTGAGCTCCGTCGCTAGGCTTTCGCCTTTCACGTAATAATCGGCGGCATCCCTCCTCCTGGGCGAGAAGCCGTTTGCAACGCCGTTGGCGACGCCGTTCGCGGCGCCGTTCGCGGTTCCATTCGCGGCGCCGTTCGCAACACCGTTCGCGTGTTTGCCCTTTAATTGATGTTCCTCCTTGGCAACACCGTTGGTCATCGCCACCTTCCTGGGTTTCTTCTGCTGATAGCTCTGCTGGTAGAACTCCTTGAACAGGAAGAGGAACATGACGGCATGCAGGCCGATCCACCAGACGAACGCCTTCGGGTAGTTGCACTCGATGAAGAGCAACTGGAAAGCGTGGACCATGATGGCGATGAACTGCAGCATCTGGAAGGCGGTCAGATACTTCTTCCACCAGAGATACGGCTGCACCTTTGGACCCATTGCCGCCAGAAGATAATATGTGTACATCACGATGTGGACGAAGGTGTTCAACAAACCGAAGAAGGTCGAGTGGCCGCCTGAAAGATCATCAACAGAAATTAGCATGAAATTGCTCGCAGTTCGCTCATTTCCGATCATCGAAGGCTTGCATGATGTAAAAAACGACAAACACTGCATTCTCAAAATTACATAGGCGGAGTCACAAGGATATAAGTCATCAAGAGTATTAATTACAAGTTGTTTCCGATAATCGACAGCTCAAAGCTGTATATCGTATTTTTGTACGATATATAGCTTTTAGCTAATAATTGCTAAAATAACACGTGTCCGCGTTTTCGCAAGAAAGATTATTATCAAGTTCTCGAAAAGCACATATTTAAATTCCAAATGTGCCGAGCAAGTTCTAAAATAATGATATACATGTAAGAAAACAAGAAAAATAATTCTTTTGCGTCTCTCAAGAAATTGATCACCGTGGCCGTTTTCGTAACAGTTGGTCCATACATGCTTAGATAGCAAGTTAGCGTTATTTGTCGTTATTTTGAGGTCAAAATGACAACTTTGACGACATTTTATCATTAAAATGATGACAACGTCAACTCGCTACACCTGAATATATACAAATATATAAGAAAAACTCTTAGTTGAGGGCTCGCGACATTGACACAAATTAGTTTTGCAAAATCGGTCGAATTTCTGCAACGTAGGAATCATACGTATCAATATGTAAGGAATTACATAAACAATTTTCTATATACCTACCTGGCGTGAACTTGACACCGAACCAGACCGACATGGGCATGCAACCGTGGTGAATCACATGCAGCGTAGACACGTGATTATTCTTCTTTCTTAGCACGAAAAAAATCTGGAAGGAGATGCGCGCGATTAGACCCGTGAAATATAATTGCGCGTCCCGGTAAAAGGGAACGTTTATAATTAGACCACTATACGTACCGTGTCCATGAATTCGGTAAATTTCGAGAAGTAATACCACCAGCTTGCATGGACCATCTGCGATTTCGAAATAACGATTAGAAAAAGCTTTTTAATCACTTTAATCGAGTCGGTTTTATGTATGAAATTTTCTTTGAATTTACTCTACTCGAAACATTTTATCTTGAACACATGTGTGTGAGATACTCTTACATTTCTGTCGAAGTTCAGGATTCTTGCCTTCGATCTCTGTTACACACTTAAACAGTTTTAAACACTATTTTTTACATATTATGATTGCAAGTGAATTAAAAATTAGTTCAATTAAACAGGAAAAGAGAGAGAAAAAAAGAGAAAGAGAGAAAGAGAGGGGGAGAAGGAAGAGAAAGGGAAAAGGAATGTGCATGTTGCATTGATACAGCAATTTACAAGCGAGTTCGCTTACGTGCGTCTCGTTAACGTAAACAGAATAATGGGTGAGACCACTGGCGGCTCCTAGGTGGATGGGGGTTAGGGTTAAAATACTTCTTTCAAATAAAAGAAATCGGTTTTATTGGATCTGTTTTAAGAAAAATCTAAGAAAAAAATGCATTAAGCATTAAAGCAGGATCAAACGTTCTCGTTGATCCTGAAGTAAAAGCTAAGCGTGATGACTAAGAAAAATATGAAAGCAAATAATTTTGCCGAAACCCCTCCCATCATCGACGTCAGGATCCGCTAGTGGGTGAGACACAAAATAAACGCAATTATTAAGTGTTTTTGAAAACCAGTTTTTACAAGAGTATTAAAGCATTTCGCGAGAGCACACATCAATTTGTGTCACGGTGGTGTATTCGAGACGTTGAGGAGTCTGTGAAAATCGTCATTAACATCGGCGTGCGTCACAGTACATATGGATACGATGACAGAAATTAATGTGACGCGATAGCGCGTAAATGAGCGAGTCTACGTAGCTTCACAGTCGTTACCGTTTCTAAGGCACAATGATACACAGCGTGTGTTAAACAGTGTTAATCACACAGGCCGCTAACTACAGTTAGAGTCGTTCTATCGCGCACTCTACTGAGTTCGCGACTCTACGTACTAAGCTACTTTGCCTCTTCTTTTAACGTATGGATGTACGGCCTACTATGTACATTGTACAGAACCGGTCATTATTGAGCTACAAGAATAATTTTTCAATCGGTAACAGTTTATTAATTTACAATGGGAAAAATATTCCGAGAATCGTATATATAAAGTATACAAATAAGTTAATCCAACGCGAATCAACATCATCTAATAAGGTTCATCAAAAAATTACTTTTCTCATTTCGGTCAAACTTATAATTAATTGACCGGTTTTGTGAAGCATTTCAATAAAGTTATATATACAAACGCGAACATAAAGAGATCAAGGCAGGGGCAACTGTTAATCACGGAAGATCACCCACCCTCAGTACTTCAGGTCTGTCGCTGTAGTCTACAGGTTGACATCTTAGAGAATAGTTTCCAGTCAGCCATCCGGATATCCCTATCTGCAACCACATTCGCCCAGAGGCCATTCGCCATCGATCAATGAATAGATACAGAAAATAGGCATAATACAGCAGATGTATATTGCGCACAAGCTTATCAACTACTTTTGCACTACTTAAGATATCGTGTCGCATTCTCCACGAATGTCGAGCGATGCCGCGTCTCGCACCTACAACAGGAAAAGGAGTCGCAGCCGGGTGAAAGAAAAGGGGCTTGCTTTGGCCTGCGAAAGAAACGCGAAGAAACGGGATGAATTTAGATTCCTCCGGTTAAAGGATAAATCAGTGGAGACTGAAAAATGTGCGAAAAATGTGCGAAATCTACAATTGCGATTCTCAATTGCCGATGGGGGTGCGACATGCGTTCAACACTCAGCCGATTAACGCTCGACTACTCTACCGAGAGCCGAAATAGCGGATATCGAAGCGGTGAAAAATTTGATCGTGGCGCTCGAGGAACATGGGACATGCCAGGCTCTCTAATGCGAGATGAAGAGGAAAGCGTAAGCTCTTCCGCGCCTAAATCATCTCCACGCCACATTCGCCCCCGCCGCAAGCCTCCGCTCCGGAAAAGGAGTAGCCTATCTACAAAAATAACGTATCTATAGATGAATATCTTTCGTCCATGATATCAGCGGTCTCGATGCGATTCGGTGATTTCTGTTGCGATTGTCGTCTCGTTGAGATAGTTGGAAGGCAGTTGAACAGTCCGGCTAGGATTAGACCGATTACTTACCCTTATCGCGGTAGGGCTGTTGGAATAATCCACCGGCTGGCAGCGGAAACTATACTGGTCCCACCATCCGCCCATCAGACACTGCGTTGCGAAAGAAACGTACAATCGTGCCTCGCACATCTTTGCCATTGGTGCGTTTCCGTGGCACGAGATCGGTCATTGGAGTTACAAGCGCATTCTCGTCGCTCAATTCTTGTCGCGGCAGATAATGTAACGACAGTGTAACATGTTTTCGACAGTGCGATGTAACGATACACCCTCGCAAATTCTGATAATCACATCTAAAGAGTCGAAGGGTCCTTGATCGTTCCCCTTTTTGCAATCACGAGATATAAGCTCAGCCGGGGAATTTGCACCAATGACAAACGTATTCGTTAGCGGCGTAATCGAACGTAATCGCGACTGTTATAAGATAGAAAGTTTTCGTTGGACGCGCGTTCCGGTGGTTACCAGCGGTAAAAGTCACAGAATTGCTAGATCGCGCAACTGTAAATAGCAGCGTATCGTACCCTAAGACCATAATCATCCGTTTTCGACCGTGTCGCGACGAATGCCGTGCCGCCAAACCGAGCGTGAGCTCGATAATAAGTTTGAAAGCTGATTTGGAATTAGCTAATGAATTTTCGAGTCAAACATAAACAAAAAGAAACGGGAATTCGGCGAAATTGTGCGCAGATAATTATGACTTATTTTCGACACTCGAGAGAAAGTCCGGAATATAGCATAAAAGATTTTATGCAATTCTGTGTCAAATTATACGAAATACGAAATACGAAATACAATATAAAAAAAAAAAAGTTTCCCCGAAAAAAGAAATAAACAAAATCCAATAATTCGTCTAAATATTTGTTGCAAGCTTCGCTCTGAAATTCTGAAATGTTGTATTACAGTAAAAACAAAATATTTGTTTCGATTAATGATCGGCGAGTCGAGGAACGGCTGAAATAAAACAGGAACACAATCCGACTTTTTATGTCTCCTGAAAAATTCAGCGGAAAATTTTTTTCAGATATCCAATTCACCCGGCGTTGAACGATCGATATCGCGGAAGAACAATCGGACAGGTTCTCACCTCGTAGAAAAGCCATGCGGAGAAGATCACTTGTAACAGGTTGTAGACTACCAAGGTGTTGTTAAGCTGGAAGGGTTTCCGATTCTCCATAAGCTTCGGCCCGAGCACCTTGACGAGGTAGACGTAAGAGAGGCAAATGAATAACGTAGGGAAGGGTGAACTCATCAGTAGCCAATTAGTCGTCCTCGTGTCTGTAAAGAAACATAAAAAACGATCCCCGCGGGAGTGACCTCTAGGTTTCAATCTTTTGTCGAAAGGACGCGACGTTATTTTCTTCGTTTTTTCAGCCTTTTCGATTGTATCGAACGAATTGATGAGAAATATAGCAAAGAAACTTCTTAAATTACGATGTAGCAGCGTAAAAATATTTAGATTTGTCGCTAGACGGTACAATACCGAAAATACGGCACGTTTCAATACGAAGCGATATCGAAGCTGCGCAGATTCAAATTTCCGTCGTCCGCAATTAGTTCTTTCCAGAGACGATCGCGATCGAGTCGGAAACGACCTCGTGTTGCGCACAACAGACGCGATATGCAACAATGGAAAAATGTATTAACGACCGCAGGCGATTTCCTTCTTTCTCTCTCTCGCTCTCCCCCTTCTCGTATGCACAGTAGTAAATCACCGCAATCCATGTGACCATGATTTAATGACGGTAAAAATCGTCCTTCGGCTTCGCTTCGAGAACTCCTCCTCTCATGACGTCCTTCGAAGGTTCGATCACCCTTCCCTTGGTTTTCCCGGTACAAAAAATTAACGATCGGAGATTTCCATGGGCGTTGCATGGAATTCTCCACCGGATGGATAACAAACGCGTTTGGCTTCATCTACGCGCACGAGGATTGTGTGGTAAGACATGAATAAGGATAATGCATTTGCGTGTGCTATAAATGACCCTGTTTTGACGTTGAAAAGAGAGCAAGCAACTTCATGTATAGTTAAAATATGAACAAGAAAAGGTTATTTACTACCTGCAATCGCATGAGCATTTTCGCAAAAAAAAAATAGCTCGTGCAATGGGTAACGTCATTTTAATTTAAAAAAAAACATACATATAGAGAAAAATGAAAAATACTTGCGTCTTCGTGAATTGTATATATATATATACATACGCGTGTTTCCTTCAGTTTTCATGCGGGAACAAAACATGTGTATCTTCGCGAAGCTGCTCGGAAGCCATCATCGTATAACTTTTCTTTTATCGCGGCATTTTAATGTAATCCTTGTGTCTGCATTATACACAGATCGAATAATTTGCACCTTCCGCATGCAAATCACCGGCGGAATGAATAATCGAACGCTCGCGAGACGTTAAGGTAGTCGTCTCGTCAGGGCATGTATTAGATAAAGTTTTCGATTTCGGATTTTATATCAAATTATATGATCAGCTTTGCATTCGATTTTTTCTGTGGCTCCTTACCGACTATTTACTCTAGAAAATCGATCTCAAAAATCACAAATTTTGCATTACTTCATATACAGACGGCCAGAAAAAGAAGGCTCTATCACGGTTTTAATAACATATTTTCGCATTTTTCGATTAGATGAAGTGAGAAAAAACATTGCTTTTTGTACATTAGATTTCGAAGAATCCGATGCAACCATAAAATATATAGTTTACCGGAGATTTTGCTGCTAATTTTTTAGTTTATTTTAGTGAAAATGCGGTAATCGAACAGACATTTTTTGGTCGAGGTGAAGTTGGGAAGACTTGGCAACGCCGCTGGCTAATTACTGTAGTTGCAGGTTATGGGGCTCGTCTTTCTTATAAGCCGAATTGGATAGTGATTGACACCCCTGTCATGCGTTTTGAAACCCTTTCTCAGTAATTGTCAAAATTCAATCGAAAAGGAGATGTAACCTCACTTGTAACCTTTCTCGACGACTCGCATGATCAGCTGATCAAAACGGAGTCAAATGAAAAAAATCACAGAATTTGGAAAAAGTAACATACTTTGTCACGTATGAAATTTTACACCATAATTCATAAAATTATTTTTCCCTTAGCAAAAATTGCCTGAAATATATTTCTGAACGTGAAAACCTACAAACAGTCACATGACTAGCACGTAGCGAGACGCCTACCTCAATGACGCTAACGAAGCACTTTTATATCCCGGCTTACACACGCGCCGTACCGCGTGGTTTTTCCACGCTAATCACGGCGGGATGTTAATTAACGTATCGATATAAACGCAGAGCGATTCTCATTGACTGAACAAACGACAGAAAGATAAAACAATCAGATCGTTAATCGCGGTGCAAAGTCGTCGGGCGTCGGATTCCTCTCGTCGGCGAAATTGCGAAAAGAGACGCCCGCGTTGCGACAAACGCGACGGCACGACACGGCCGGCGCGGCCGTCCGTACGGAATAAAGAATTACTCCACTTTACTCGCACGACCCGACGCCGCGATTATCAAAGTGACATTTCGTTACTGCGCTCGAAGTGGGACAGTGACGGTCTCAAGGAAACTGACAAGTCCTCTGACAATCGCCCGCTCCACTTCGCGCAACGCGACAATCGCCCGGCAGCGACGCGTTAAAGTGACATTGACAAACTACCATGCACATATTTTGACATTTGTTATACAGGACGTAAATAAAATGTAAATATCCGTATAGGAAGAGGTTTCGTTTTCCGTGACTTATTTTCGAACGTTCGATATATGCGCTTATCAAACTCGAATCGCGCAAAGCGTAAATCTCGTTCGAATTTTTCAAGATGAAAGCCCTGAACTTGGGAAACAAACGAGAATTTATGCATCGAAAGACCTTGGCGCTCGCCTTGGCGCGCATAATTTTTCTCGGAAACAACTATAAAGTCTAAATTAGCTTATAACAAATTAATAATAGGTTATAGAAACAGACGTTTTATAGTTCAAGAATAAATACCAATGAGACGCGCGCTCGGAGTTATCTAAAAACTGTTAAGCGAGAGAGGGAAATAATGCTCGACAACGATATCACCGTCCACTGTTTACATCGTTCCCTCCCATGCGTCAATTATGTAAATCCGAAGGACTCTAATATCGCGGCATCCAACTCTCGAAATTATCGCGCAGCTACGTAATCGTCGATTATAACATGTAACGATGATGTCACTGGATATACTGACATACTGTAAAACAGTTGAGTTTTCACTGCCATTTATCGAACAAATCTAAATTATTTTCCGAGACTACATGGATTCCACGAAGTACTCCTCCCTCGACCGTCCCGCGCACTTTGTCCGCCGTTAATAATCACCTGCGTGTTTGTCCAGCATGTCGTGGAACCGGTCTATATACTGCATTATGATCGACATGTTGCCGTGTCAAGGGCCCTCAGGTCTATTTTGGACGGAAATTCGGAGCGAAGTCTACCACCCACTCTCTCAGGCGATCGCCTCCTCTCCTCCTGAAACAAAAAAAGGATTTTTTTCGGAGACATCCAACGGTTCCTACAAAATACAATCGCAATCGTGAGATTCGTGACGTGCCGTACACTTTGTTTCGAAACACCGCGGTCTTCTGATAACATATAATAATATGAATGTCATATCCCAGTGGAAAAACGAGATACCATCGCTTTCAATTGTACGAAATACTATAATTGGAATCATTAATCTAATCTAATATAGAGCTATGCACGTGAATCCGCGAGAACCGACGAGAACCGGCGAGAATCTGAAATCGCCGGCGTTCTTGAAAACTTCTTCCTCGCTTAAACGTTTGTGTTTAGCAAGAAATTTAGTAAGCAAACTTGAATCTTGATTTTACGTTCGCGTTCTATGTCGCGAAGAGATTCGTCGCGGAGAACAAAAGAGTTGAAGAGAGGATCAAAAAACGTTTTAGAATTGTGTGAATGAAAATGTCCGGTTGAGAGTCTGAGATCTTACGAAATCTGTATATACAAAAAAAATACGATCTTTGGCTTGGCAATGTAGTGTCACTGTTGACACTCTTCAATGATTCAAGAGCGACACAAAGAGTCTCTTCAAATCCCGTCGAGATTGTTGCGTTCGGAGCCCCGGACGAAGCTTGCCATCTAAGCTCATCGGGATTCGAGTTCTTTGCGTCCATTGTACGGCTTACGTGTTACAGCCACCGAATTTTTCATTCGAAAGCGGTCGCACGGCACGATCGGGCAATGCCGTCGCGCAATTCGCCAAGTCGACCATGAATCGGCGACGCGGCCTTGAACCATTCTGGTACGTACAACATACGCCGTACACGCGAATTGAATTTCACTCGCAGCTCGGCAGCTCCGGAGAGAACGAGTATACGGCTCTTTGCGAACGCGTAAATCTGCTCACTCTCCCCCGAGCCTGCCTCCTCGATTCGATTCGAATTCGTCGACTAAACGAGGCAAAGAAACAATAGTGAAAGTTTTTTTTTCAATCAGAAATAGAAATTATCAAAAAATGGAAATTAATGACTTTATTACTAGTTAATAATTCAAAATTAACGCGGTGGACGATTGTTCCACGTATCCCACTTGCTCGAGGCTATAATATTGATCGCTTTACTTGTTACAGGTCAGCTTGTTCGCTGTCAAAATAAGAAAAGACAACACTGTTTAATTTTTTTTAAGATAGTAGAAAATTGGAAAAAAATACTTCTCGAGAAAAAGTGGACGCCAGTGGACGCTAATAGTTTAGCTCAATGGACCGTAATAATATTCGCAATTGGCAATAATACTCGCGTTAAAATCTTGATGAGATTCATAACATCTTCGAATTCTTCTACATAACTTCTACATAACGTAACTTCTTTATATGTTAAAAATTAAAAACGCTATGAATGTTACAAAATATTTCGCATAAAGAAAGTGCCAATATATCGATTTCTACGCTTCGGGGCGGAGAGCAAAATTAATTATGTTAACGAATATCCGTAGCCGAACGGCCATTAAGAGAAGTTCGATAACCTGAGCTGTCGAATTTCGCTGTGATGAAAAAGAACTCGATGGAATTTTTTGCGTAATCTATTCGCAGATCTATCGCCAATAGCACTTTATCTGCAATCGAACCAACGTGGAAGATATCGATATCTAATAAATTGATTCTCAGACTTTTTCTCATATACTGATATTCGCTTTAGCCACGATTAGATAAGCGATTCCAAGCTTCCGCTCGGAACTGATCGAGCGTCGCGCATTCGTGTCGCAAATAACGGTTCCGATAACGAATTCACGATGTGGCCGGCCGATCGATCGATCGTGCTCCGATTGAATCACGTGCGGAATCGCGTGCGAAATCCGTGCCGCGCGCGGGAGATTTCCTGGGGGAGTTGCCGCGCGCGGCACGGAGATCGAAGACGGTACAGGCCGAATGAAATGGAGGTCGCGATCACAGCCCTCCTGCGAGCGATCGCGCTAGATGTTTTGCCCGCTTGCAAAACGAAAAGCCGAAAACGCGCCGAGCAAGCGAAATACCTCGGGATTACGTTGCGAAAACTGTATACATTATAACGGAGTCGTGCGCGCGGCACAGAAAACGGGCCGCGGAGGCCGGGATCGTGTGCGTGTCTGCCGTATGCGTTACGCAAGGAATCGGTCGCACCTGCGCAAGCCGTGTGCCGTCCAGCCCGTGTCTGACTACCTGAAATCGTCATTTAATCTAATCGCAAGGAAGAAAAAGAAAGGCAGAGGGAGGGAAAGATAATAGAGAGATGGGGGCGAGCGCGTTTCTTCTCGTCTACCTATTAACATCCTATTAACATTGGGGATCTCGCGCAATCGTTTTCAAACCATTTCCAGTTGGGAGCAACAGGAATCTCGCCTATGCCTGCTTCAAGTACATTTCACAGACGTCTTACTATACCTACTTCTTTTTTTTTACGCCACACTTGTCTTTGCTTTAAACGCGTCGAGTGTAATACTTCAGATTTGCCTTTCGTTACGGCGACGCAACCTCTTCCGATTTCGCTCGTTGTATTGCGTAATCACGCGTCCACTGGACCGCTTTAGTGCTCGAGTATATCTTCGTGAGATCTTTGAGATCAAACCGAAAAATTAAGAGATGTAAAAAGAGCGGGAGGAGAGGCGCGAATAAACTCACGAGTTCATTCGCATTTTCCTCGCACGAGACCGCGTCGGCATCGTCCCGCTCTAAAGAGCCAATATACTGTAGATCAGCATCTTTATTTAAAGAAGCCGCACTTGTCTGCGTCTATTTACGGCCCAAGATACTATCGCGGAGTAACGACAATCCGAATTAATGACTGTTCGATGTTATCTCACAGCCCATAAAAATCTATTTCCCGTAAACCGTCGGGCGACCTGATGGACCGATACCTGCCAGTCGGCGGAAATTTATTTTTCTCTTCGCGTATTACAGAAGTCCGCGAGGAAGTACAACGGCTGTGTTCTTAGCGGGATTGACGGTGTGACGTTGCGTCGCGGCACACAAGCGCGACGAGAGGTTGCCACGACTTTATCTACTTGCGCAAATAAACGGCTATCTGCTATGGTTGCATAATGATTTTTTACGATAATCGCGGGGCGGTATAATGCGTTCGCGTAACGCAGCCGAAAGCGCGTGTCGCGAAGGGTTAAATCGGAACGTGATACAACGACGACGACGACGACGACGACGACGACGACATCGTCATCGTCATCTTCGTCGTCGTCGTCGTCGACATTAGTAGCCGCGGCTACTGGAACGCGTCCAATCTTACGGACGCCGATCGTGAAAGTAACTTCAAGCTCGGTTCGTCGTCGTTGATACTCGTAGACTCGGCCGCGTTAAACGACACCGTAGGAAAGTTAACAAACATGGCTCAGGCGTGGAAGCTAGTGACGGATCCAGAGGACCCAGCCCCTATCTTGTTATTCCGCTCCAATTGAGTCGTTCTCGAATGAGGAAGAAACGATTCTTCATTCTTCTTATTAAACATTTTATTCGACGTCAATCGCGAGCCGAGAGACATTGAACGACGTCAATGAAAAGTATTACGATCGCTAAACTGTAAATTTTGCGGAGAATTCTTTGTATGATATAATGACAATATTTTCTCTTCCTAAACATTTAGAAGTATGGATGTTGTTACAAGATAAGTAAGAGAAACAAAATATTAAAAAAATTTGAAACTATATTTATGGATTAATGATATAATGTCCTAAGTATTGATCAAACAGTAACAAAATGATTGTAAGTGCCTTTTGCTAATGTTATTGATATGGGCATTCGTCGGTTCCTCGATAAGAATTTCTCATTTATAAATATATGAGCGCACATATGTATTATAATAAGAGATCCTTATTCATCCAGAAGTTTTCAAGTTTTTCTAGCGATCTTTACACGTATATCGGTATAATTCAACAGCTAAATTTAAAAATATATTTAAAATGATAAAAGTCAGAAATATATATTCTGTCCAATTTGTTAAAACAAAAATTTTTTTTATCGCGTTCGTAGAATCACTTATATATGATCAATAAAAGATAAAATTTTTTTCAGCGCATACTTTTGATTTTCAATAAAATTCCTGTCTCATTTAGAACGCTAAATATGATCCAAATGTATAGTATAAATATCATTGAGCGTACGTCAAGTATCGTCGACTCAAGTTACCGGACTGCCGCTAAAGAATAACGATCGATTTGATAAATTTCTCTTCCCTGTTATTTACGAAAGAAATGTTATTCTCTTCGCTGTTATTTACGAAAAAATACACACGTACGTTTGACTTTACACGCGCGAATTACAGGGTAGATATGCAGACAATAGTACAATAATACAATAATACAATAGTCAGACAAAAGTAATACCCGTTGTTCTCGCTTTGCTAAAATTTTCTGCATCCAGCACTGCTTGATGCCGCGGCAAGCCGAAAGTGCAAGTGTAACTATTATATGCGACGCAACCAGCCAGCGGCTTAAGTAATAGTAGCTCGCGCGCTTGAGTAACGAAACGGAGAAAGATGACAAAGACGCGGCTAGAGAAGGAGAGAGACAGATAGAGAGAAAGAAAGAGTAGGAGAGCGGGAGATTGAGAGAGAGAGAGAGAGCGAGAGAGAGGGAGGGAGGGAACGGAGAAAGGCCTATCGGACCCAGCATGCCGTCGTCGTTGACACTCCGAGAAATTGCGGTCGCGTGCTGTCACTGTCTAGCACGCCGGAGAAAAGTGCTGGATCGACGAGTGTCGCGGATTACGACTTCGATATAATAAACGCAGCTGCCTCGGCAAAACCGACCTCGTATAAAACTACGAGACTTGATCAGGCAGCATCTGCCGAGTAAGAGAACTGCATTTTATGCTGGAGAACACAATCGATCTGCTTCACCGTTTCATAGATGTTATAAGTAAAAAGTAGTCTGATCTCTTTTAAGGAAATACTCGTTGAAAATTAATATCCGTTGTACGACGAAAAGAATATACATTTATTTATTTTATGTTTTATATTGATTACTTTTATATTATGTATATTTTATTATTTATTATACTTTGAAATATTGATTATACTTAGAGAAATCATGGATAATTACGTACTTGTGTTACAAAGTCGCTTGTGTATTCACTCTCACATTCTCTCTTTACAATAAATTAAGAAATACCTACCTAAAAATGGTAGTAATGAAAACATACACGGAGATATTAAGTGAAATATAACGCAATATAATTGCCAGTTATTATAAGTTTTATGTCACTGGGATTATTATTTTCACATATCAATTTAAGCGCCGATAATCGGCGTGCATGAAGCTGAAAGCGAGTTTAATCGCGGAGACCGAACGACATGAAACCGCAGCGCAGCGCG
This sequence comes from Temnothorax ravouxi, assembly GCA_030770255.1. NCBI lineage: Eukaryota > Metazoa > Arthropoda > Insecta > Hymenoptera > Formicidae > Temnothorax > Temnothorax ravouxi. Next base: position 91,614 of record JASTWP010000109.1, read on the forward strand.
TTTTTTCGTTTTAACGCGCAACTTATCGTTCTTACTAGTAATTGCATGTGATTAACACTAAAAAAAGGAGAAAGAACGATTGGTCAATACTTGAACGCTAGCAGATGTCAAATTGTTGTTGCCATGGGAATCCACGGAAAGTGCAAACGCAAGTCGCGAATTTTCGTATTACGCGACACGATTGCGTAACCGCGGTCGGGGTGAAGAGATCGCAGCAAGACAGAGAAATGAAAAGAAAAAAGGAAAAGAAACGGGAGAAGAAAGGCCAAATAATAAAAGGCAAGGCGCGATGGTGAGCTGCGCGATAGCGCAGCGTAATCTATTTCCGGAAAAGTAGGCGGAATCGGAGGCGAGATAGAGAGCGATTAACGCAGTCACTGAACGTAGTGACGCGAATTTTATCGCGACGTCACTATCTCGCGGTTAATGTCTCCGACAACAATGTATTCCTCGTTTAGACAGGGTGTAAACATCGTGTACTTTCTCTCGGCTGCAGACGCTGCAGGCTGGAATATAAGATAGAAACGCCGCGTTGAAAAACGTCGATGTCGCGGGCGCAGTCGTCGGGAAATGAACAATTGAAGATTGAGAAATTTTATCGACAAACTCCGAATTTCGGCGCGGTACACGAGTAACGAACGTTCAATCATCGCGCAGAAAAAAAATTATCAATGGAAATTAATTTATCGTTAAAATATTTAGTTGATGCAACGAAGGTTTTTTTCTACAAACTACATTACATATAAATTTAAATAGAAATCTGAAGCTCTTTAAGAAGATAATTAAAAAAAAATAAAAAAAAGTTGAAACCTGACAATTCAACCTTCCTGCTGAAAATTTTTTTCTACCTTATTTGGGTTTGCTTTTTGCACAAATTTAATACTTACAATTAAACGAATATAGAAAACGGGCTAATTAAGAATGCCAGGCGCGGTAAATAAGGCGCAAAAGTTTTATTTTAATTTTTGTTTTACATATCTTCCAACCTTGACTGTGCGCCGACTAAATTTGTCAGATTTGAAACACAGCTCCAATTGGAGTGGTAAAATCCCCCCCCTACCTTTAATTAATCGATTCGATTTAATTTGTGATGCTAAATGCCTTTAAATAACTGTGAAGAAATCATTGCGAAAAATATTTACCTCAGCCAGAGTTCGAACCTGGAACTTCCTTCATTCCGTGAAGGTGTCGCTGGCTGAAAGTACGCGTAATATTACAACTAATAATAGATTATTGCGAGATAAATATTTCCACATGCCTAAGTGGTTGAATTGGTACGACACCTTCACGGAATGAAGGAAGTTCCAGATTCGAACCCTGGCTGAAATAATATTTTTCGCAATGATTTCTTTACAGTTATTTAGATGCCTATAGCATCAAAAATTAAATCAAATCGATTTAATTAGTTGTAGGGAGGGGGGATTTTACTAACCGGAGCTGTGTTTTAAATCTGACAAATTTAGTCGGCGCACAGGATGAAAGAAATGTCAAAGATGAATAATAGAAATAAAACTTTTGCGCATTATTTACCGCGCCTGGTTCTTAGTTAGCCCGTTTTCTATATTCGTGTGGATTTCCATTAGAACCTAATACTTCGAATTTTAATACTTAAAGAAAAAATTGTAAGCGCAAGATGAGATCCAAAATCAACTGGCCAAGCAACAGTTACGAGATCAAAGGGAGATAATAATAGTAATAATTTAGATTCAATTTTGTTGTAGATAATCTTGAATGGAGGCTTTATCGGCATTAAAATACAGATCAGGCGCAGGGAATTATGGCATGTGCATTGTCATCTTCCGTATAATTTTTTCACACGATCAACATCAGAGATAAGAAAAAGATAAATTCTTGCCGTGTGCATGTGATCAATCTTGTTATTACGAGAAATCGTCAGGATGGCACGTATCCGCGGATGACTGGTATTTCGGCGAGGCGTTGCTTCCTTTCTCGCTGATCAACGTATCTCGCCGTCGAAATTATCGCGGCACGTAACAAAAGTACAAACACGTACGTAAAATCATCAAAGGAGCGCGTGTCGAGACCAGTCGAGGACCGCCGTCGCCTCAATTAACCGTCATATGATTATTGAAATTGTCCGCTTGATCACGCCCAGGAGAAACTTTGACCCACGCCGAAAGGGTCGCTTCGTGAAAGTTGTTAAAAAAAACTGCGAGATTGTTTGTGTAAACTGATTAATAAAGAAATAATAATCAGAAGGCGTCTGACGATAACAAAACGGAGATATCATCGTCACGATTGCGATGATATAAGTCACTCTCTTTCAAGTATCCCGCGAGATTATACAAATATTAAAATAATTAATTGATGATCACGCGCGATAAGCGAGATAATCGATTCGGTAGATTAAGCGAGATTTGACGTGATGTTGGAGCGACTTCTTAATCGCAACTTTAACTGCAGCGGTCAAAGACGACGCATTCTCAAAGATTCAAGGTTGGATTTTCCTTCTTTCCAACATAATGTACACTCGGGGTCACGCATACCTTCAATCGGCTCGTTAATTGCACAAACCTTGGGCAGCGACTTGCTTAGCGCCGAAGATTCACTTGGATGGCACTGCAATCTGCAATACCGCGCCGCTTTCCGTCTACGGTTTTTACGCGTAATTTGCCGTGTTTATGTAAGAGTATCGTGGTAAGGTACAGGGTGTTCCGTACTTAGCGGCACAGTATCGGGAAAACAATAATTATACTTAAGAGAATGAGTAAAAAGTACCTACAAATGTTTCTCATATAAAATTTTTTTAGACGAAAAAAGAGAAAGAAAAATCAATCTTGAGAAAATAAAAACTAGATAATTTTAATAACATTTCCTTGGATAATTTTCAACAATCTCTGCACATAATCTCTGCAAATTAGGTATTTATACGATATAAGCCTCGATATAAATATTAGGTTGGCTAATAAGTCCGTGCGATTTTTTACTTATAAATGTTACTTATAAATAACCGCACGAACTTATTGGCCAACCTAATATTATACATAATATATTTCGGCAATAGCTAAGGTAAAGAAAAATAAAATAAATCTCTTAAAAAATGAGTGCAATTATAAAAACAGAGTCACAGTTACCTATGTACTGACACTGACAATTATATGTATAAAATATTAAGCTTATTTTAATTAAGATGGTGTACAAAATATGTCGTTAAAAAATGTACAATTAAAGTTTTATGGCTGTAAAGTTTTTTTTAGACATGTATTAAATTTATGATATTTTAAGCAGCTATTTAATGTAATCAACAGAATAACAGGTGACATATAAGATTAATGCACGGCCTCGAACGACCTTATTATGCATAAAACTTTTTACAATTCATAACCGATGATTCATGCAAGCCGCTAGTTAATGACTTGTATCTAGTGTTGTTTTTACGAATTTATTAGTCCAGACATCGCGCAAATTAACAAATAAGTGAAATATATTAGAATAAATCACAGAATAGAGAAAGCGTTTGTTAATGTCTCAATGTAAGCATTCTGAAAATTCAAGATTAAAGAAAGACAGAAGATTATTACAATTACGAGTTCAAACGCTTATATTAAATCCTGTCTGACAATAATAAATTATACATAGATGTGTCACGTGCAGAGATAACAGTCAGATAAAGCACAGATTGCTCGTCTAATATTTTAATGTCGAGAAGCACCGTCTTGAGAAGGAGTACTCGAGGAGTCTCGAGAGTATTAAAACAATCGGATTTACGGACCTGCCGCGGCCTAGATGGCGTCAAAAATAGATTCGGACGAAGACACAGACGGTCATTGATGTAGAATTGTAGACCCTCACCCGCGGGAACCACGATTCCGAACGTGAATGTTGCACCCTTTTGATTTATGCACTTGACAAACATTTGTCTTTTCTGCTCATATTTGTGCGAGCAAATACTCCAAGCTACGCGCGTTCGCGGTACGAGACGAGGCTTTAATTATTTTCCGCCACCTTTTTTCCTTCACACCCGCGGACTCGAGTACTACACGAAATTAACGCCTTCCCCGAAATCCACAGTGAGACGTTGTTCCTACTTTACTATAAAGGAGGTCTCTTTAACTACGTGCGCGTCACTTTAATATCGTCTATCTGAAATTAACCGGCTGCAACGGTTGTCCTCGATCGTGCATCACAAGCATGCACAACACATTAACGCAACATCTGAGCTGCCGCGATAACACGTGCACGTATGGGATCGGAGCAAGGCCGAGACGATATCGGCAACGGTGATTTCGTGAGAAATCGCGATTTTCGCAAAAACAATTTTGCGGTAGACGATAACGTCATTAATCTCAGTGTGGAATTTGGCGATAGCCAGAGAAGATCGTGAATGACGTGAGAAGTCTGCGAATAACCTGCGTCTGCATTTCGTTGAGATAACTTGCCATTATGATCATAAAGTTCGTGATGGCGATGGAATGACGGTTCTAATAACCCGTGGGAGATGCGGCCTTTGCCATTTCTTATAAGGTTGCACAACGAGGCTGCAGCAACGCATCTCTGATCTCCGAGGAAACACATTACGAGACATCATCGCTGAATTGACGATAATGATCGATGTAAAAAGTCGTCGTTGGCTTCAAAGTAAGCTCCGAATTGTCACACCTCGAAACACCGATTAATGATTTATGTAAATGGCTCCTCTGCATCTCATTTTATACATTTCAAATCTGATGCCGCGAACGTTTCGAAATTAGCGAATTTTTTATATGTTAATACTTGATTGACGGCAAATCGTATGAAAGCGTACCGAGAGTACCGCCATGAATTAAAAGCTAATTCCAATGTTTTCTCTAATTAATCTCAGATACGCGCGCGCCCGTCTAATTATAAATTATATTAATTATAAATATACGTATATTTGAGATACCATTACGTCTCCTGCTGTCCCACATGGAGTAAGTTTTAAATTTTAATTCGCAGCATTTGATTTGAATTCAAATACCTCGCGGGAATTCGAGTATAATTGCTCCCGCGGATTGACCCTTCAAGAACGCTCCAATTTTCTGTAATAACATCTCTCTGTGAAAATTACCAAGATATTTAAGAGCGGAGAGGCGAAGCTTTTTAAAATGCAATTAGCGTATAGATGACCGAAATGTGCAAGTTATCTCTAGGCATTTTGGTATTAATACAAACGTCAATTAATAAAATTTTCCATGTGTGTCGTCGTACAAAGACGCAAGATACGTAACGTACGAAATAAATCATGCGGATTATCCGAACTCGTGTTTACATAGCCTATCGTAACGTCGACGTTGTTACGAACGTTATACCTGTAGAGAATCATCGTAACTTGATAATGGTTATAGCTGAATAATTCCGCCGATGCGGAATAGATTAACCGGCATTTTAATCTCCCGTTATGGCCGTTATATAATTCATTCGTTAAGTTCTCTTGTACTCTCGCAGCTCGCCGAAACGATCGTCACGATATCATGGAGAGATCAGTGTAGGACTGTAGAGTATTGTAGAGAAATGATCAAGACACAGCTTTATTTACAATTCAAAGCGGATGATGTTATATCGGTTACGTTATACATAGCGGCCGCGAATCTGTCTGCATGAACTCAAAAGAGAAAGAGAAATTCTCGTTATTTCATATCTTTTACAAATAAAAGTCAGCTTTAAATTAAAAATAAATTTCTCTTTCTTCCCTCCCCCTCATCAGAGAAAGAATCCTCGTAGATTTCAGAACATTTCTACGGATGTTGCATCGGGGATTATCTCATCTGACGGATATAATGAGCGGATCACGAACCCGTAATGTCGATTATGTAACTGATGCGAGAAAGCAGATCCTGAGTCTTGCGCAAGTCGACCTTCGAAATTTTTGTTTCCGCGTGCCTTCATGCCGCAATCTTTCGTACTCAGTGAGGAAGGCAAATCAGGCTAGGTCCAGGTCGGGAAGAGTAATTGATTCTTTTTCGCCTGTGAATCGGCGACCGATGCCGCCGGCAACGACCGAGCAGCAGCCGCGACGGAGTTGCAGCGAGCAGGGAAAGTGCATAGCTGCATGAAGTTGTAACTTGCCGAGAGTCGCTGTAACGCATTAATGGCTGCGCGTGGAAAGAAAGAGATAGAGACAGAGATAGAGATAGAGATAGATAGAGAATAGAGAAAGAGAAACAGGTGGAGAGAGGGCAGCGAGAGGATCCCCTTATATAAGTGTCATATTAAAGTCCTTCCTCAACATCGTTGATGGGCTGCCGCGAACGAAAACGATCAAAACCTGTTATCAGCAGCAGTCTTTTGAGACCCCATTGAACAATCCTATACGTTCTATTATGTTCCGATGCACGAGACACCGTCGTTTTCGCGTCAGAGAAATCGCGGAGTAATTCCGACGAATTGTGAAATTGCGAGAACGATTCAACGACTCGATCGTCCTTATCAAAATTTCCTACCGCAATAGCGCCGATACCTATCAAAATTCGCTTAACTCGAGATCGCTGCCTTCGGCAGTGGTCGTCAGATCAAAATATAAACATAACAGTTTGAAGACACGAGTAACCCCGTGGCCCCCGTGGGTAACGAGAGCGCGGCCAGGTAACAGAATACGACCGTTGATCCGCGAAGGCGCAACACGAGAGAACGGACGTTCCGGCCTTGACAGATGGATAATATATGTACACCGCGTACTAAGCTCTGCGCGACTTTCATTTATTAATGAAACCGACATTAATGACCGGTCCGGCGAGTCGGCGCGGCATGCATGATATCGCGGATTCCTCCGATATAAGCAGGAAAAATGTGGGGGGTAGGGTACATCTTCGCGCGCGAAATCGCGCGGTAGGCAAGCTAAAAAATTCGGGAGAAAGCAGGACTCGTTTCGATCTCTGTCAGAAAATTTGCCGAGACCGTGTCGCAACGCGGCACGTTTCACGTAATAGGCATATAAGTTGGCGTGTCAGCCGCCACGAGCCACGCCGGCGCGGCGCGGCGCGCGGCGCGGCGGCCGGATAGACCCGCGCGCGGCGATTCAGCCCCGCGATCGACGATCGACGTGAATGGATCGTGAGCGACGGAGATCGCGCTTGTCGGTCGTCATCGACGCTGGTAAGTGGATCGATCGACCGCTTACCATCGTTCGGGGAATCGCTTCGGCTCAGACCGCGGCACGCGATCGCGTTCTCCGGCGCTCGCGCGACACGCTTGTTTAAAAATATAAAAAGTGCGTGGCGCACGGGTTTTTTTGCATCTCTCGCGTGTGGATTATACAACAGCTTTTACCGATTGCGTTACTGTATACAGTAACCGGAATACCGGTCGCCTAGGCAAGCGATTAGGTTTACGCCGAGGTTTACGCACGATTCCACAAGAATGTATACTGCTTCTACCGCGCGACGATAAAATAATATTAACGTCCGGTCCGATTTGTACCTTGCCTGAAAGTTGTCCGTAATTAATCTGGAACACCAGCCCCTTATGTAACTTCGTAATGCTCTATTAATTTAATAAGCATATAATTAAAAAGAAAAGTGGAACATTTCTTCATAGGTCAAAATTTCAACTCATACACAGGAAAAAAGGAGTTGTCAAATATGGACAATTAACATTTTCTTGCAGCAAGAGTTATATTTTTAGCAAAAGATTTTGCTACTATATATTGATAAAAAAAATCCTAAAAGCGTAATTTCATTACGAGCAGCGAAATATATCAAGTATAAATTGGAAGAAAAATATTAGATAAGAGGTGAAACTGAAATTGAAAATTAAACTTAAAGATCCAAGAGAGTTAGATGATAATAGTTCATCATCAATAGTACAATGTCAATTATTACTGATTTTATCAATATTTACCAGTGATACTTTGCGCTGCTTTTTATCGCCTTCGGAATAGAACTTTAATCATGTGTATAATAACAAGTCAAGTTTCTCGTGATATCAATTTGCTGTAGTTCCCACACACTTTGAGAATTAGATTGATTATGTAATAGGTGTTATGCATAAAGATTTGTTTATATTTGATACATTACATCATCAGCTAAATTCCGATCTTCAAAGTGAACGGGTTCTTCGACGAAAACCCATTAAAAACCAAAACAGATAAATCCATTAAGATTAATTGAAATATTTATGTGAGTACTTAAACACACAAATATATTATGGGTGCGTTAAATATCATGTATAATCACACGTTATACCAAAAAACATGACGCGAATCGTAAAAGTTCATCGAGATTATAACACTGATTTGCCGATATGCCAATTTCCTTGAGAAATATGAGAGCAAATACTAATTACTTAGGTAGAGAGATTATACAATTGTCGGTAGCGCTGATCATAAACAAAAGACCTTGAAAAAGCATGCAAAAACTAACCGAAGCTAAAGGATAATTGTACGTATTTTGCCTTTACCCGCAAGATATACCCCACTGAAATCTTCTATTAAGCAATTGTTTTTTCTTGTTTCCTCGCGAATTGTGCATCAGTTTATTTACGTTTCTGCAAAGTATTTCACACGTCAACAATCTCGTAGCATGTGCTTCCACGCGTGTAAATTAAATTAAATATGTCGAAAGAAACTAAGTACTTCGGTAAAATCGACAATCTTTAAAATTAATAAAATTAATAAAATTAATAGTCTTCCAAGGAACAATATTAAGGACGTATTATTTATATCTTTCCAGCCAAAAGTACAGTAATCTGAGAAATCCAATTATATCGGTTGTATATGCATACTTTAACGGCTTACTACTATTTAATATCATAACTAGGAGATTAATGTTACTGATTAAAGTGATTTTAACCAGTTTTTATGATTATTAACAGCGTATTTGTAAATATTCTTAGGGATGTATGTCCGTTCAGTCAAAATAAAGGGATCAAGCTGAAATTTACAGAGATTGTGCACTTATATGTCCTAAAAACCTGTGTTAAATTTCAGATCGATTGTCTGACTCGTTTAAAAGATATTAATTTTTTAATTTACAAAATTAATTAAAATTATAAAATTTAATTTACAAAATTAATTAAAAAATTAATATCTTTTAAACGAGTCAGACAATCGATCTGAAATTTAACACAGGTTTTTAGGACATATAAGTGCACAATCTCTGCAAGTTACAACTTGATCCCTTTATTTTGACTGAACGGACATACATCCCTAAGAACATTTACAAATACGCTGTTAATAATCATAAAAACTTGTTAAAATCACTTACATCAATAACATTAATCTCCTAGTTATGATATTAAATAGTAGTAAACCGTTAAAGTATGCATACAACCGATATAATTGGATTTCTGACGATTTCTCAAATTACTGTACTTTTTGGCTGGGAAGGTATAGGTAATACATCCTTAAGCGGTAATTAATGATATTACATAAGCGATTCATATCATTAGAATTTATTATATGAATACTGATATGTTTATCATATAATGTGTTGTGTAACTTATTATTGAAACAAGTCTTCGTGTAAAACCACACTTTTTTTCAAGATTTAATAGGTTTTGCGCAGCAAAAAAACCTACTAGATTAAAACGAGAAAAAACAACAGGAAAACCCGAATTATATTCGTATAAGTCACTCGGAAAGATAAATTAACGTTTTCCGTCACGCACGTGTTAGTTTTTTTCGACGTAAATTATAAGCAATAATGTATTTTTATGATAAATTCTTGATGCAAGGAAAAATTCGGATATATCTATCAATCTTTTTTTTTAAGTTTCATTAGTCTTAAAAAGTGTTGAGAAATGAATAAATATCGCAATTATCGTCAGAAAGAAAAAAACGCAGGAAAATTTTTTCATCACGTACGGAACGTCGCGAGGAATCTCGGTCTCGTAGCATCCCACTCGCATGTTACGTGTCGCGTATCGTGCGATAATTAAACCACATCATTGTACGTTGCGTCGCGTTATATAATATATATAAAGTCACGCGCGATATACATACGGCCGAGGCGGTGTCAGAGTTTTGTTGTGGAAGCTCCATTCTCTCACTTCGGAACAGCGTCATTTAGAGCCGAAAACATAATTTTTCAACGAGAAGCATTGTCTGTGATTAGTGTACACGAGTAACATGATTCAACCACGCGTTACGTCTTTGCTAACACGTAGAGTGTGCGTCTTTCACATCGAGAATGTGAGAAAGATAAAAAAAGAAAGGGAAACATAGAAAAAGAAAGAGCGAAAAGAAACTAGGGCTTCGTAGCTCTTCGAGCGCTAGAACTGTTTTCTGTCAACATTGAAGAAAGGCACATTACAATTTATATATATCTATCTATAATTATTGCCGGTAACTAAAAGTAGCGATAAGCAGAGTCGTGTTTACAAAGAAAATTTGCAAAGATAAAAGAGAAAATGTACCAGGTGTGCGAATAATGAGGGAATACAATTTATATATCTATAATTATTGCCGGTAACTAAAAAGTAGCGATAAGCAGAGTCGTCGTCACAAAGAAAATTTGCAAAGATAAAGGAGAAGATATACCACGTGTGCGAATAATGAGGGAATACAAATTTTGAGAGCGTTCGAAAATTCAAATTTGTTTCGCGCTGAGATGCGTCAAAGCCGCGAAGCAACGTCATAGATTTTCCGGTTTTCCGATTACGGGCAGATCGCGGGGCGGCGATCGTAATAGTCGCGCGGAATCCCCGGCTGACGCAGTCAGCAGCATCGAACTGTCGACTTGTGTTGCGAGCGATCGTCCGCCTTGCTAAAATCGCGCAGCGAAATGAACGCAGAAGAGCTCGACGACGCGATTCGCATTATGAAGCGTTGACTCAAGGCTTCCTTTGGTACGTAAGGATGGCCTAACGACTATAAATACGTTCATTAAATGATCCCACGAGTCTGTCGCGAACGGGTGGAACGTGAATCGAAACCCAAATCGCGCGCCCGTGATGATGATTCATAAGAGAAGAGACGCGGCAAGGAAGGAAGGAAGGAAGATATATTTCGTATGCACTCTCGGACCGATGCCGAGTGGTCGATCGATGGCTGATCGGAAATAATTAAAACGTTCAGTCACGCGTTGGACAGCCATTCCTCGAAACTACGTCCATATTATTTCAATTCAATTTACGATCTCGCGAACGTTGTAATCCGATTCTGTACAATTTCTTTTATTGACCGCCAATAACAAGGATATAGATCGGTGGAATTTTTTTGTGATAAATTCCTATCTCGATTTATGTCATAGACAATAGTATTTTATTTCTTGGTATTGAACACATCGAAAATTGAACACATCGATATTGCACTGATCCTTGACGCTCACTTTCAAGCAAGTTTCATCAACAACGGCGATAATTTATTCATAGAAAAACCCATGTTTTTATATGACGGATTACAGATTACTCTCGACAAATAAGAATTTATTATATCGATACGTGCTATAAAAATCGCACGTATAATATAAAAATTACATATATGCGACCAGTTTTGTGAATTATTATGTTATTGCACATTATATTATTGTAATATAGCCTTCAAAGATCAATTATTTAACACTAATATTTCTTTATGTATTAATGTAATAATATAATAATATAATCTTATTAAATATATATTATTATTTTCTTAAAACCAAATTATATTAATCGTTAATATTATCACTCGCTATTGATGAAACTGGATCAACGCCGAGGGATCAACATTAGCCGATATTGAAAGAGAAAAAAATGCACTATACTTACTAATTATCGAAAAATCGCGCGCTGTTTGAGCCCCAATTGATCGACGTTCGTCCAAAAATCGTAACACACACTACAATCGTGACACTCCAACGAAAGCGAAAGCGGTCTTCTTCTCTTCTCTCTTTCTTTTTCTCCCTCTATCTCCAATCGATCGTCGTTCTTGACCGTTTTCCTCAAACTTGCATTTTATCGGAAGAACGAAGAGATCGGACGACGGTGATGATATCAGAGATAATTCTGCGCGAAAAATCGCAAATCTGCGTTATTTCGGCTTTCTCCGGCAATCGCGGTCGCGGACGCAGGATTTGCGCCTTCGACGAGCCGAACGTTGTTGAGGTTTCGAGAGATAACAATTTAAAAAAAAAAACAAAGAAGGAATTAGAAAAAAAGAAAGGGAGGAAAAGAAAGGAAAAGAGAGGAGCGTTATCGACCGTGTCGATATCGAAGCGACGAACACACCGTCGTCGTGCCAACTCGCGGACTGGCGGACGTAACACCGGTGCATTGCTTTTAACCGATTCGCCATATTGGTCCCTTCTACCACCTCTCTTCTCTCTCTTACTCTATCTCACTCCTTTTCTCTCTCTCTCTTTCCCGCTCGCGTCCTCCGGATCTCGTCGTCGTATAGATTGTGGTTCACCTGCACATGGCTCTTGACGTCGTCGCGTCGCGGTGTTTGCCGCGCGTGATGTCAGCGCGACGAACCCGATACCGGTGATGCCTAAAAAACGGAGCCGAACTAGATGAGGAGCACGAACGAACGCGACCGCTGCGACATGTCGCGAGTCGCGAGCACCAGCGAGCCCAAATTTGCATCGACGAATTGTCTCTTTGTCAGTATATAGTAAATAGAAAAAACGTTCGTTTTCTACGCTCATCCGTATTCGTTCGTGTTTGTTCGCCCGCGTTAGTTCGGTCCGGATGCACCTTAATGCGAGCCCGCGGATGTCTCGAAGGATTACGTCATATTTTACGTCAGACGCGTTTCGCGACGTGCAAACAATCAGTCCTTCAATCTGCACTTTTGACGCAGCTTCTCGTGTTCTTTCGCCCCGTCACGTCGAGTATTCGAGTAAATACGATTGCACATGGGATAATCTTATTTATCGGGTGATTTCTAAAAGTGGAAAATGCCGTCACGATACATACCTACGACGGTTCGCGGAATACAAAAAATTATGTGAATTTTATACCGAATTACTCGCCGATCGGCCGCTAGCTAGTTCACGAACGCACAAAGACATATCATGTATATTAAAAAGCAAATAATTATCAGTCCTCTTCTAAAAAGGAGATGTGAAGTTTATTGTTGTCGCTTTTCCGCGATGCCGATTGGTTCTCTTGCTGTGCTTACTTCATTTGCAGCTGTCATTGTATATTTTGACACTTTTGACAGTTGTGTGTAATAGGGTTAATAGTGTAATAGTAATGTTAAATATTGTTAAAGCTAAATAGCGCGCGCGAAGCGCGCGTCTGTAGTGTCTAGTACAGAAAAAAAAGCCGCTGCTGGACGTTGTTCGCACATTATCAAGCCAAATCAATCGAATGTGTATTAATTTTTAGCGAAGTTACGAAATGACCCTGAAAAAATTTTTTTCTCGCAGACGTGACCTTATGCCTTTGTCTCAATCTTCATGCATCGCTGTTTTCTAACGAAAGATAAAAATACGGAAGTGACAGAGAAACATTTGTCAGAGAAATATTTTTATAAAAATTTCGTGAGCTACTCCTTATATATGTCCCGAGATATGGACGAGATAATTGTTATTAATGATAAAACTTTCATCGCGTTAACGTACACGACGGCTTTCCGACAGTCTTTTTTTTCATCCGAGACAATAATGCCCTTCATCCCTAATATACACCTGACACGCTTCTTTTTGTTTTCTCGACTGAAAGATGCAATTATATACGGAAGAATTGGACGAAGAACGAAGTTTCAATCGACTTCACGTATAAACGCGATTTGCTTCAATTAAATAAAAAATTTCAATTAAATTTCGAAGGATTCCAACAGAATGGATACATGTATAAATGCAGGAAGGTCTTAACTCGAAAAATATGATATTCATCCAATTATGAGACAATTAAGCCATAGTCGAATTTAAAGAAATTTCGTCAAAAAACTTAATTGCCAGACCAAAAATCGTATTTTTATTTAATTGTGCTCAATTCCAACGAATGACATGTTATTCTATTGTATGAACGACGATGTTATGTATCATAATTAAAATATGGATATAGAACACATTAATAATAATTTGGCAATCCAAAACTGTTCAAAAAAATTTTTTAAATTATAGATTGAATTGAAATAATCCTTATCATCTCTCTAAAAAATCAATCTTGAATACCTACACATCTCACTGTACAATACATACAATACACACACAAGACCATAAATCATAAGTAGTTTATTTCTAACGTCGCTCGGCGCGGAGATGCTATTTTGAGTTTGGTCTTTCCAGGAAAGAGCCGCATATCCCGCCGAAGGCCAGACAAGTTCAACGACACGGAATAAGGAATTCCGATAATCACATCGGTTTGATAAGACATGACTTTCTACCCTTTGATTTACTGCCCTGCTGACGAGACGGTCCTTGGCAATTTCGTGATTGTCACCTTTCAATTGCGAAACAGAGATGATCGATCGATCGAACGCCTACATTTCCTACTGCTCGTACAGATACCTTTGCCGAGTCCAAAGATCGCGATCTCGCAATCGCGAGTCTGGAAGAGGTCTCTGGAAATATATGGGAATCACTCTCAGTTTCAACAAACATTCAAGGGCACCAAAAGAAAAAGAAGCAAGTGAATTAATCGAGAGATTAGCATGTGAAGGAAATGCGTTTTAACTGTTATTGTATGCGCATAGCATTAATCATGACAGAAAAAAAGCAATCGTGCTAGGCCTGTGGAGAAGAAAGATAATAAGGTAAAGGTACCAATACCCGGACACTTAAGCAGACGAAATGTACCAATACCTGGACACATATCTGTCTGGACACATACCTGGATACCTTTAAAAAAGATAAATTTATGAAAATAAACGTTTGGCTATTATAACTGAAGTTTCAAACTACAAGAAAAAATACTTTTATCTTTGATTTTAATTCGCGTTATACTTATAAATAATAAAGGTGTCCGGATATAGGTACATGTCCGGCAATCGGGACGTTTACCTTATAATTTCTTCTCCAAGACCATCAGCACGATTGCTTTTTCTCTCATTTTTTTCCCGATTTTGAGAATCACCTCATGCTTGTTAATTCTTCAAGAATGTATGTTTTGACAAACAAGTTTTGCCAAACATCCCCTAAATCCGAGACAGGTATCTCGTCACGCGTACCGCGCCTATACGTTCTTTCGCAGCGCAGCGGCATTACACCGGCAGTATTTAGCGCAACACTTCGCTTTCTTAACTTTAATTTTGTAAGCGGCTTTTGCGATCTGAGAAAAATAATAGCGTCGGAGTAACGACGGCCAGGCGACCGTGCAATTATATTCAGGAAGCGATCAATATTGCATGATGTTTTTACGTAACGCATAAACAATGGATGCGCTAATCGATTTGACGTCTACTGCTAGGCCGTCATTAAATAGAACGTTACCGTACGGGATTGCTGTGGCGCGGCTGATCTTGCAAAATTATTTGCGTGCAGATAAAGGGAACATCCGCGAAGAAACACGCATACATTTGAGAACTCTACATTATTGCTTAATGCTTCGCGTGTATATGTAGGTAATAAATTCTTTTATATATGAATAATATTTTATATTACAATCATTTTTCTATGGCGTTGCAATCATTTATATAAAAACCATAAATTAGCGTTGTGAACAACTTTTTACAATTGTGTCTATCGAATTATGAATTGTATACGCAATATGAGAAGTAATCATTTAAGGGGATCCTATATATAGTGACAGTAATTATCGACATTTAGTTAAAAGCAAACCACTTTTAAATGGCTTTACAAAATTGCAAAATCTTTGTACAGAATTAAAGTACGTACAAAAGTGTAGGGGGCTAGTGTCGATTTTACATCAAAAACGAAAAAAAATTAAAAATTTGGACACATAGAGCTGTCACTGACAACAATATTTTCCTTTCTAAAAAAAGGCATGTTAAATCGATACTCGCATCTCTCAAAGCCTTCTCGAAAGTCTCGAATTGCTTTGTTGGCTCTTTTCCGCGATGCTGATTGATTCTGTTGCTGCGCTTACTTCATTTGCAGCTGTCATCGTATATTTTGACAGTTGTGTGTATCAAGAAGTTAATAGTGTAATAGTAATAGCATAATGTTAAAGCTAAATGGCGCGCGCAAAGCGCGCGCGTCTGTATAGTCCTTTCTAAAAAAAGGCATGTTAAGTCGAAACTTGCATATCTCGAAGTTTTTTGTTGCCGCTTTTCCGCGATGCCAATTGGTTCTCTCGCTGCGCTTACTTCATTTGCAGCTGTCATCGTATATTTTGACAGTTGTGTGTATTGTGTGTATCAAGAAGTTAATAGTGTAATAGCATAATGTTAAAGCTAAATAGCGCGCGCGAAGCGCGCGTCTGTGGTGTCTAGTATATGCAAAAGCACATGCAGGTTGATAAGATCGAACTTTCTTGTTGTCGATAATGTCAACATTTTTAATCCTGTTTTCTATGTTAAATATTTATATCTGTCTTTGTCTAACTATAGGTATTTGTCTTTGTCCGATTGATGCTGCGCCATCTCTCGCTACACGCAATACTGCTATCTGATCAACCTGCATGTGCTTTTGCTGCTTTTGCATATACAAATATGATAGAAATCTAGACAAAAAATGTCATGCTTTTAACTTTTATATATGCAAAAGCAGCAAAAGCACATGCAGGTTGATAAGATAAGCAGTATTGCGTGTAGCAGCGAGAGATGGCGCAGCAATCGGACAAGGACAGATACCTATAGTTAGACAAGGACAGATATAGATATATAACATAGAAAACAGGACTAGAAATGTTGACATTATCAACATCAAGGAAGTTCGACTTTCGCTATAGGATCCCCTTAACCCCTTCGTTGGCAGAGAGAATTCAACAAAAAGTGCCCAAAATGACAGAAAAATTTTTTATCCTAAAAAATTGTACCTTGGGGTTTTTGAGGGCCCCTGATTACGAATTTGAACTTAAAATTCGAAAATTTAAAATGGCAAATTTCATCCCAATCAAGTAATTTTTTGCATTTTAATCCATTATTTTGGATCTGCCATTTTGAATTTGCAAATTTTGAATTCAGATTCGTAATCAGCGACCCCAAAAACCTCTGTGTAAGACTTGGATGCCAAATCGGAGCAAGTTATAAGAAAAAAAGATTGACGCACTATTGCGCCAATGCCACACAGGGCACCGATTAATTTGACGCACTATTGCGTCAATGCCAACGACGGGGTTAACCATGAGTGACATACTACGTTTACGCGAGCGTTACTTCTGTAGTAACTTATGATAATTCACACGTTTACGCAAAGTAAATTATCGTAAGTTATTACTACAAAATCCCGCGCGTTTACGCGAAGGAATTATCGTAAGTTACTGCAAAAGTAACGCTCGCGTAAACGTAGTAATAGCTAATGGACCATCATACGGATCTATAGTTTTCATATTACAATGATATACGATTATTGTTCTCATAATTTGAGTTACTAATTGTTTTAGGAAGACCGCATGTAGTTTTTCCTCTGTTACTTAGATAATAATTAACATTGTTTTGACTCACGACAGTTCGTGATACACGAAGGTCTAATTAATAATTAAGTTGTAATAAAATAATAACAGAATAAGAGATAGAGAATGTTATTAAAAAATATAAGAAACCGATCAAAACAGAAATCATTTCATTATCATTTTATCCTTGGATGTATGGCGGTATTTTGTGGAAAAATAGTAGATATCAATCTTGTAAAACGGTGGTAGCATATACCGGAATATGTTATACTTAATCGAATATATATCTCAAATAAAATTAATTTCTCTCTCGAATGATCTGAATGCGGGCGGCATTATCCATGATTGCGTGATAAGAGACTCGTGAATTGCAGAAATTTTCGATGATTTGACGAAATAATTTGCAACAACGCATTATCATTGCACGATATACAATCGTGTTTTCAACTTCATCGCGCTTTACATAAATTAAATAGGTTAAGAAAAAATCCTATTAAACAGGTCAATCTGACAATTTGAATTCACGTCATACCGAACCAAGTACATAACTAATGCGAACTCGCGATATAAATAAATCTTAAAATACAAAGTTCTTCGATTTGCATTATTCAAAATCAAGATCAACTTCACTTGACTTTGCAATCATGAACTTTATTCGCATATGCATTGTATGTAAAATCAACGAAACGTAAATTATTCATGTATACGAAAGATGTAACTCTACTAAATTTTAAATTATTATGAGAAAGCTATTTTGCTAACATATTTCTTAATGGAATAAACGACTAAATTTCTTATATGTGTTCATAATATATTAATCCATAAATCTAATAATGATTAATATACAAATACAATTCCTTGTTAAGTAAACAAATTAATTAATTAATTATTATTTTCATCATCTTTCTTGTTTTACTTACTAAAAAATATATTCCTTTAATATTTATGTAAATGGTGACTTTCTGAAAATATTTAACAGAAAAAAATCTGCCCATACGCGAATACGCGTTCGAATATTATCTAACCAATAATCATTTTTCCAGTGCCGAAATATTTATCTATATCTTAAAAAAATCATTAGACATAAAATAAAATAAAATAACGCACACAAATTGTCACTAAATATATGTGTTTCAATAAATAAATTATGCTGGAAATTATTTCTTCATTCTGGGGGTTATTGACATGCGATCTTGACGGAAAATATGCAAGATACAACGAGATATAATAATAGATATTATATCAATATCGCGTAATATATGCGTCATTTATTTTTTGTGATAATTAGTCAAGAAAACAGTTTTATATTAATTTAGAAAAACGCGTAAAATATACTGTATACAACGCATTAAAAAATTATTAAAATTAATCAAAATATTAGAAAATTAATAAGCATAAAAAAATGTTACTGTTTGCACAAATAAGTTGCTATCGAGAATTACTAATTAAATGAGAATTAGATAAATATTAACAACAAACAACTTCACATATCCTTAAAATATGCAGTCATAATTGAAATCATTTGGTCAAACAATAATAGATAAGACTGACGTATTGTTGACCATTTTTAAATAATTCGGATGTTCTTAGTCATTTCTTTAAGCTTTCAGATTGTCTGGATTGATTTAATCTAAAAAATAATGTCTTTTCTTAATATATTCGTATAAATATTATATTTATTAAATCCGTATATGAATACGTAAAATGTCGCGAATATGAGCAAAAAAGAATGTTCCAAAGTACACAGCACGTGTGTGTACTTTTGTGTTTCAAAGTACAAGAGAATGCCAGAAAAATATAGCTTTACGTTTTATCTCTACAACTAAAGATGACAAGACCATTTTACTCTCTCGCTAAAGATCAAGCACATTATACCTAAAATAATATTTAACCACACAATTAGGTATAAAATATTTGTATTTAATATGCAAAAGACACTAAAAATTAAAAATTGCATCAAAAAGTCAAAGACTTAAGATCAAGGTAACACTAAAACTGATCAGTACAAAAAAGTATTTCAGAATTACATTTAGTCTCGATAAAGAAAAGATTGTAGTACCTACACTAAAAAACAAATATTTTATTCTATAGAATTATGTATTAATTAACTTTTTAATTAATTTTAAAAAAATTGAAAATTATAGTTCTTTTATTTTGACATGTTTTTGAACCATTATTCTTCATAATAGACTATACTTATGATGAGATACCCTACGCTCTCCATGAAAACTATGATGGCTACCGGACAGAAATCAATAAGATATTTAATTATTTTATAACATCTCGTTTATATATTATTATTAAATTAACAATTACTATTAAATAAGATATAGTTCAATTAAGAGCATGATGATCAGTGAAACATTGTAAGGAAAAAAAATTCAATAAAAACAAGCGCTATGATATTCTTGGCTACCTCGCCTCACAATGATTTCTCTGTTCTACCCCACGTGACTCTAGCATCTTTCTTCCTCGACATTCAACCGCAAATGTATATCGGTTCTCTTCTCTTTCAACCAACTGTTCTAGCTTCATCCTGCATTATTCTCAAGGTAAGTACAAGAGTCTCGGAGCTAACACGTGTCGAGGGACTTTCCTTCGCTAGAGGTATTGCGAAAGTGCAATCTCACTAACGAACGGCGCACGGCCGAAGAAAACAGCGGGACTCGGGAGTCTATAGGAAAGACAGGTGACAATAGGGGGTCGACGATCCTGCCGTAAAACACACGAGATATATATCGGCATGGCGTGTTATTTCGCACACGTTTACGGCCTTGGCCTAGTAATATCGAGGTGCCGTACAAGCGATTGGCGAAGCTCGAAAAATACAGTGCGATCACGTCCGTTGCACAATTTCGCGGAACGTGCCGTACAAAGTGTCGTTCTACGTCTGTCGAGGTATATAGCCAGTGTTGATTGAGAATTTTTGCCAAACGATTCGTCAGAAGCGGATTGTAATAGGCGAGAATCGACGATCATTACCGAGGTATATGTCTTGCCGTATGCGGGCCATTTTCGCGTGACGTGTGTCACATCAGTCGTTTGCGACGATGTTATTGATACCCATAACATTTTCTGAAGAAACTGACGTCTCCTATTAGATAGATATAAATATACTTAACGGGATATATTAATAGAGTGATCCTCTCCGAAATAGAAATCAAACTTTGAAGTCGTATGCGCGCGTGGCCAAATTCTAATAGCGTACAAATATTATTCTGACTTCTGACAAAACAGCATGATATTAAGCCGTTTTAAATAAGAAGGCAAATAAGAAATTTGTAAAAAGTAAAAGAGAAAACAGTCGTTCATTCGCAGCCGTTAAAATCGTCGTAAAAATCATTATCGTAAAAGGCAATTATCTTGATCTTCTTTTTTTAACCCTTAAACACACATGTGTAAGGTAACCCATGTACGGTAGAGTTCGAAACACACGCCAGAATTTCCGAATACCAGAAGTTTTATGTGTCATTTTCATCTATTATATACTTTTTCCTTACTGTTTAATGTATCAATTAAAAAAAAAATTTTAAACAAAACTTGGTTACGCTAATCCGTGTGCGGTTCTAAAAGATATTGGACCAGAAAGTGAGGTGTTAATTGTCTGTCACTCACGAAGAAAAAACGTGCTGATTATTTATAAGATCGACAAATTATCGCGCGTGAATTCCGCGTACCAGGAAGAATTTATGTTACAAAACAAATTTCGATTCTTATCAACGTAATTTAGAGAACATAATCAACACTTCAAATGACTAAGACAAAAATTCCAGGTAAATTATCGAGAATCGACCGACAGGAACGTGAGTTCTTCACGTTCCTGGTAACATCAACAAAAAGTTTAGCGCGATTACATTGTCAGATTATGCTTCGTGACAAGAAGTGCGACCAAAAAATAACCGATATGGTTGTTAGTTTTTAATAATATTATCGCAAAGTTTTGTTGGCCGCCGATTTATTTTTCTCCTTTTTTTATCACACTTCTTGTCATACCGACTGGTATTTCAGCGACAAATACAATATCACCACGTTAATGGCACGATTCAGTGATTATTCGAATAGTTCGTACTCTCCGAGATCTGATTCTCATAACTATTAAAATTGCTAAACGTTCCGAAATTAGGCAACGAATCTTTCAATTTCTATTTATTTTATTTTCATGCGTATACGTGCATAATTTCTCAAGTCTCTTATTCTTGTTCTTCTTACTTTAATACGGAAGTTTGCGGAGAAGAATTCTACAACATTAATTTTAATTGCAAGCTAGAATACAATGCGCAATACGTTACGCGTGCAGCATATTTTGATGATTCACGATGAATCTTCCTAATGGTTAAAAAATACTATATTATGTAAATATGTTATGTTATATTTTTCTAACAGAATAATCAATCGAAATGTTTTGTCGCTAAGTCACTCAAAACTTATAATAGATAGTTTTATTAATTTCTACAAAATTTTTTAAATAACACGACATATTTTTCAAATATAAAAACATAATCAAGAAATTCGCGTGTCGATCGATATTTGCAAGCAAAATATGCGATTTCTAGTTTGCAATGACAGCACGAAATAAAATAGAGCGCGAGAGTACCAATTGACATCACGGAAAGAAAAACAGACAACAAAATTCGATAATTCATAATTCGCGTTTCAAGGGTTATATAACTTTTTTTTTAATATATATAGAAAATGCACGTTGTCTTTATTGCAATCGGCGAAAACATCTTAATGATGCAATCTCATCAAGAGTGAGAAAACTATGGAAAATCAAACCCTGCTCTTTAAATCAACCGTTGAAGCAAACAATGACGTTATTTCATCGCATACAGAAAAGATTACCTTATAAACATCTTTTTGCACATTCAATCGCTTCGCATAGTCGAGAATTATTGAATGCTGCGGAATTTCAACTTCGCAATCGGCACAAAGATCAAGCAAGCGGATCACGTAAGGAATCCACTGCAAAAGTTAAAGTTTAAAAGCGCCTAGGTATAGTAGAACGATGATCGTCAGCGACTTCAATCGCACGATTGATCGCAAAACCGCAAATTGCGTTCGCTTTCATATAATATATATATATATTATTTTTAATTATTAGTTTCGAGATATATGTAAATAACTCGATATCGAACCAATATCAAGCGCAAGGAAATCTAGTCGCGAGCAGCGTTGCCTTGGACACGGCGAAGGTGCTTTACGAGCTCGTGACAAGGGCGATTCAACAAGAAGGAAGACAACGCTTTTGCGCCTGCACGAGCGAGTACGTACAACGTACGTACATCGCGCGGGAAGAGCACGTTGCATCCTTCATAATTTCTGGCCTCAAGGATTCCCCGCTCTTTCCGAGTTTTCGTAAGTATTTCACGTACGCGAATCAAGTCGAACCGCGCGTCCGCGACGTGATCCGCGTACGCAAAGACCGCCGCGATTCCGTGAACGCTCGAGCGTGGAGAGAACGACGGTCGCTAAACGAGATTTGTAAAAGTGAATTTGGGAGAGAAGAAAAGGACTTGTTATCGCAAAACGGGACTGACATTACGTCACCAGAGGGCTGACGTCGCGCCGAATGAGAAATCGTCGTCCATCCGATTTTTCAAGACAGATTTCGACAGATTTCGGACGGTATGTACCTCTCGGCGCGAGGATAATTGTCCTCGCTACGATAATCGCGATAATGAGAAAATTTTTGTCTCGGCTGATGTCTATTCTTTATTTATCGTTGCCATTGCACCGCGCGCGTACGATGAAAACTCCTCTGAAATGTTTCGTCCGTCGTTTCGCGGGCGACAAAATATAATCGTAAAGTCAAGTGCCTTTTCCACGAAACGGCGAAATAGTTGTCACGCGGGTTGCGACAACATTGTGACGACAACGTGCTTACTTCATCCACGATGCGGTCGTATAACGCCAGCGAGTGTTCGCCGTGTGTATAAACGTGCATCGTTGATGGGTCGTCTGCTTTAGAGACATTTGTATCAAAGTAAACAATCAATGCGTCACACGTGTGCCGTTTCGTCATCGCAGATCTTCGGTTCTCATTTAAATGATAAATCGAGGCTCAATCTCAATTCGCGCAGCTTCTCGTTTATTAATTTATCGGCACAATAGTCGTTGTGTAGGTATATTTATGTCAGAGCGTCCGCGTCGTTTCGTGCTCGAATCAAACAAATATAAGTACTCGGTGTAACTCGATTCTGCTCGAAAACGATGAAATTTGACAATTAACGAAATCGATTATATAGTCAGTCATATATAGAAATATGTAGGTACATATTATACACTGAGAAAAAAAATATTTAAATCCAAAGAAATATTTATTTAGATTGCTGCCAAGAGCTGATTTACTTAATACACATATTTATTTAAAATTAAATATTTTTATTTAAATTAAGTACAAATATCTAATTCTAAATATGTGTATTATATTAAGTAAATAAGCTCTCTCTTGGCAACAATCTAAATATTTTTTTCTCGATGTATAATACATATATTTTCATATAAATACATTAAAGATATTCATATGTTATATGTATATCAGAAATAAATTTTTGTCATATTTAATCAATAAAAAATTCAATGTTGGTTCTATCACATTTTTAACGAACATATTTTTAGTAAATTATGTAATCTGTACGTTATATATTGTATATATAAAATCGACGCACATATACATATAATAAAATGTGACGAAGATATGGTAATTTTAACTCAATGCTTTACCAATCTAGTTTACTATACCCATTCCGTTAAAAATGTAATAACATAAACGTCGAGTATTTTCTCGGTCAAGATATTTACGCGACGTTTTTATGTATGAATAATTTCGGCACAGGTTCCGGAGTGGCGGAGTAACGCGATCGAATTACGCTACAAGGCTTATCTCCGAATCTACCTCGGAACCGCTGGGGAGAAGCATGTCTGCGGAACGAGAGTCCACGTGACAGGGGGGAAGCTGTCGCGCGCAACCCGTGATGCGCCGCCTCTCGGCTCTCGGCGGGCGGCCTACGAACGGGAATGCGATCCGCCGCGCCGGCCGGGCGACGCGTCGTCCTCGTTGGCAGCGGTACAAATGGTACAACGATGCAACATTATAGCCTCCCGAATATCGCGGGGAACCCATAAACACGGGACCAGACGAGCCTCTCCCCTTCGCACGCCTCGTGACCGGCGCGGCGCGGCGTGGTCGCGATCAGCTGATGATGCGGCCGGCCGCCACGTTATCTCACCTGTTGCGCGCCGCTCCGGCGTCTCTCTCCCTCTCCCTCCCACACCCACTTTCACTCACGTTCCTTTTCTTCTTCCCGTTGCGTGATCGCTGGGCTCGCCCCGCGCGCCTACGGGTCGATTCCCCTCAACGCGCGAATCACCCGGCGCACTCTCGCTCGCGAATCACCGCGGACACCCGCGCGACGCCGCGACGTGCTGGTACGCGCACGGAGTAAACCCGCGGATCGGATCCGGGTTAAAAATACACACCGAGGCGCGCGGCACCGAGGAGAGGCCCGCTCCTATATAGTCGCCTGCTCAAGGCGGACGTCTCGGGAATCTGACGCGGCTTCCCGCGCAGCGCGGTCTTCCCTGGTTCTCCCTGGTCCTCCCTGGTCCTCCCTTCGTCGCCCGGCCAGGGACGGAGCTAGAGCCCTTATGCGCGAATATAAGAGCAGCTGCTAATATAAATCGGAGTAGCTAATATCGGAATAGCCGGGGAAATAGAATACATCAACTTGCCTTATCTTCGCCGCTCGCGCGGATTATCTAGCATCTGTTCGCGATCTGTCGCGCGGACATCTGACGTTTCCAAGATTTAAAAAGGGATAAGAATAACGGGACGTATTATTGCTCCTTTTTTTAATCAGGATGTTTGAAAAGTCCTATCTAATTATATTCAAATATTAATGTAACATTGATTGCGGCACGTGTACCTGATGACGACGATGCTCGTGCATGTAACAATCCGTACTCTCGGCGTACTTCAAACGGCTAATTGGCGACGAGAGAGAGAAAGAGAGATCCGTGAGGTCCGGTTTTCGGGCGAGCCAGAAAGGGCTCGCGAGATTGGCGTGCAGTCGCGCGTAGTTGCACCGTGAGCGCGACACCGACCGTGGCACGGGAATAATTTTTCCGCGCGCGCGAGACTCGCTCTTTAGGCAACGACGATCGCGCGAGAAACACACGGAGCGACTCGAATACGTCGTGACGCACTCGTGACTGGCCGCGATAATGTAATCTATCGAGAAACTCGATTCTCGAGGTATCGAGAAACGAACGCTCGATCGTCGTCGTGCACGTTCGCTGAACGTCTAGCTGAACGCTGAACGCGCGAGCCAATCACCGAGCACCGAACCGAGGCGCGGGTCGCGCACGTGCCACGTGCGCGGCGATAATGCGGGATCACGTGGTCGCACACGGTAAACAGGTTAGAAAGATTTCGACGCGTACGCGTGAGATGATCGCGAATTTTGTATCCCTCTTTTCGTTATAATCCATAGTTATTCGAACGTTTGTAGTTTTGTGGATACTCTCGAATAGCAACACCAGAGATTTTTCATAAACTTAAGACTGAAGGACACTCGGCGTTGAGATTAGATTGAGGTTACGGTAAGATTGAGTTTCTACATACTTGGAGGCAAAAATAAAAATTAATTCTTTTGTGAGGTTTTTGATTTTTTGTTTTAAACCAAAAATGCTAGAAATCAAGGATAGACTGTCACGAAAGAAATGGAACGTATTGTTTGAAGATCTGGAGTTTTCCTTCCATCTAACATGTTGTTTATCTCTCATAGATCCGTTCAAAGATGAAGCGATCAGCGAAGAGTTTGGATACTGGTGACGTGGGAGTAGAGGATAATGTGGACGCAGAGGACAGTAAAAAGAAAAAGAAAGTGAGATTCGAGAAATCCTTGGATAAATCTACAGGTAAGAAACGAAAAAGAAAACCGCAGTTTGGACACAGTGTGTGTGACATCATGTGTAAAAATAAAATATGTTTTCTAGGTAAGAATGTACAACCACCTTTCATAAAGAAGAATTCGAAAGGAAAGAATTTGAAAGTGGCAAAGAATAATTCTAAAATTGAAAAGATAAATTTGCTCAAACTGAAGAAGGAGAAAAAAGAGTTTGGACAAAAGTCCGAAGCTCAGAAGAAAGATAACTCGAAGACAGATAATCTGAAATCGGACAAGAAAGCGACCACCGAAAAAACCGATTGGGTCCAATTGAAAAAGGAGAAGAAAGAACTCAAACAGAAGCGCAAAGCTAAAAGGTTGAACGACGACATAGTGTTTGAGAAGGTTATTCAGGCTAAGCAGATCAGCGAGAAGTTACGAAGATCCGACTGCAAGTCTGTGAATCGTGTAACATTAACTCAGACGTTGCACAACATGCTGGAAAATCATTATAGCAAGGTGATATTTACGCACGATATGTCCAGAGTAGTTCAGTGTATGATCAAGTACTGCGAGGAACACATTCGACGGGCTATATGCCACGAGATAAAGCCGCTCGTTGTGGAGATGTTGCAGTCGAAATATGCAAAGAACTGCGTAAAAGCTATCTTAAAGTACGGCTCGCAAGAAATCAGATCTGAGGTTATCTCTGGATTTTATGGCAACATCGTCAAACTAATGAGTCACAGTGTATCGGCCTCTCTTGTGGAACATACGTACCGTACTTGGTGTACTAATCTCGACAAAATATATTTCAAACAGGAGTTTTACGGGGACATTTATAAACTGGAAAAGGACAAGGATGTTAAATCGCTGTCGGACGTATTCAAAATTGCGACGGATATGAAGCTAGCCACGCTGTCTGCCATAAAAACAAATCTAGTCAGAATCTTGAACAAAGGCTTTGTCGATTCCACTCTACTGCAAACGGTTCTATGGGAATTCCTCTGTGTATGTTCGGTGGAAGATAGGAGCGAGTTAATAGTTATGCTGCGCTCTTACATTATAACGCTGTGCCAAACAAAAATGGGAGCGAGAGTCGCTACCCAATGTATATGGCATGGCACTAGCAAAGATAGAAAAATAATTATGAAAGCCCTTAAGGGAAATGTAAAAGCGATTTGTATGTCCAAAAACGGTCATATGATATTATTGGCGCTCTTTGATTCCGTAGACGACACCGTTCTCGTGCAGAAGATAATATTATCCGAGCTACAAGAGGATCTAATTAATATTGCGCTGAGCGAGTATGGAAAACACGTTATATTATACCTCGTGGCCAGGAGAAAACCTTTTTATTTTTCGCCGGACGTAGTGGAATATTTACGCCAAGGTGATGGCAATTCCGCGAGCAAGAAACTAGCCGACATTAGGGAAAAGGAACTTCTCGAAGCAATTCGCGACCCGCTTTTTGACGCAATAATCGCGGATACAGCAACGTGGTTATCCACCGGCAGCATAGCTATGACTACTCTGGCGATACTGAAAGTAGGATCGGGAGAAAAACTAAATTCCGCGTTCGAATCGATTGCTAAGTTTCTTACCAACATAGATTCAAAAATCAAAGACAATGATACCGAGTATAATGTGGTTGAACATCCTGGATTACACACAATGTTAAAGAAACTTATTCAGAATGACAAAGAGCTGATAGAAAAGAACGAGTCTACATTTGGAGAACTTTTAATACCGTACCTGACACCGAAAGTGCTGGAAAAATGGACGGAATTTAATAGAGCTTGCTTCTTATTAATTCTTCTTATAGAAAATGGATTTCAAAATGTTAAAGATACATTGCTATCCAAATTAAAACCTTTAACGGCAAATCTCAAGACAAAGCGCGGCGCTGGAGCATCGATATTGTTAAAAAAATTAAAAGAATAAAGATGTAAATATATCTGAATGTAATGTAGGTATATTATTCACGATTCTTATCCTTTTTTAATATAGACTATTTTCACCGGAAATACTTAAAATAGGGGTCTTAATTCAATTTGAAACTTTCTTGTATAATTTTAATATAACAAACTATATACTTTTAATATGTATTTTCAAGATTCAAATAAAATTTAATTCAGTAAAAGCGGATCAACCTATAGAGGCCCTCCACTACTTTCGCCGATTACAATCAGTGGTCTTTTCTTGTTTATATTATATATTTTTAAAATTATTTATTATATATTTTACAACATATATACGGAGGGATAAAAGTCATAATGGTGTGTCAATATTTAAAAAAATTTGATGAGTCTCATCTTAAAAGCATGCAAAGATGAGAAATTCAGATGAATGACGTAAGATCCAAAAGAGATAATAAATTTCTCACACAATTAAAATTGATAAAAATTCTCATTGTATTTTCGAAATTATTAGAATTATTTTTCGTATAATATGTTGTTTCAAAATTACTTTTAAGTAGTGTGAAATTAATCGATTCTAAAATAATTACCTAGAGATAATTAACTAGAAAGAAATTCTCACGTCAGTCATGTCTTACTACTTTAACTGGTAAAATCCAGTTATCCTGGTTATCCATCACCTCAATAGATATGTTAATGTATCACTCACCAACACCGATGCGCAACAGCGGAATTACATCTGCCACGTATAGCTACGTTGATTCTGTAACAAACAAATATAAAATTCATATTAAAACAGTGTTCAAAAAACCTAATGTTTTAAAACAAGCATTGAACGTTTTGTTCATTATTTCAATAATTATACATTTTTCGAAAAAAAACTTTACAAGGATCAATTATAATAAATAATTAAATTATTTCTCTTTTCTCCTATTATTTCGAAATCACGGTGAAATAAAACGACTCGAGAATAAACAGGAAAAAAATCACTCTTACACGAAATAAAAAATAATATTTACCGCAAAGTTGTTCCGCTGGTGCCTCTCCCAGGCCTCCTCTTCCTCTCAGGTTGTCCTCTCGAGTTGTCATCAGCTCCCTCGATGCGATACTTTCCATCGTTATCTTCTGAAACATATAAATAAATGATATTAAATATTTAATATTAAATAATTCTTACGCGAACCTCTTATTTATCATTCAATTAGACATTTATTTAAATTAATAATTATACATTTTCCGAAAAAGATCTTTACAGAACTAAACTTTTATAAAATTTAAAATTACTTTTTTCTTTCTAATTATTATTTTAAAATCATGATAAAATAAAACAACTCAAATAGCAAAGCGACGTGGCGTCGCTACGCGTCCCACTCTCAATTTCGCGATCATGAATTTCCCAAACTTCGAAAAATCAAATACAATAAACTCGTCTATTATTGCGATTGTTATTTTGCATTCTACTGAATAGCGTATTAATATTTTTGGCAGATATCCGCGATATTCGCGACATTCGAAAATATGATCGCTTTCGCGATTGCCTTCGCGAAGCGCCTTCGGCCGAACAAGTGCGTATCGCGGTTCGCGGAATGCGTATTTTCAAAAATCATTAATATCCTACCGTCGAATCCATATTACGCGATGAATAACGCTAATGCATACAAGGTTAATATGTGTTATATTCACCAATTAAATAAGCCGCGACGCCACTCGTTCCGGAGCCGATCCATGTCCACGTCGCGTCCGTGTCGCGTTCTGCAATGGAAGGAGGAAGGAGAACGTAATCAATATGGCGGAAGCGCGCGCTTCGTCTCCCGCGCGGCAACTTCACGCGCCGAAAGCGCCGCGGCGTCGCTACGTTTTCCTAGCTTTTGAGTAAGAAACTAAGAAATATTACATGCTCGCCTTTCTATTACGATTATTTCGCATTCTAACGAATAGGCATCTTAATACTCTCGGTAGATATCTGCGATATTCGCGAAATGCGAAAATATAATTGTTTTCGCGCGATTGCCCTCGCGCCAGGTATCGCTGAATACGTCGAGTTTTTAAGAAATATATATCAATCCCCCGAGCGAATCTATATTACGCGATAGATACCGAAGTAAATATAATGCATGCACAATTAATATGCTTTATTTTTACCAATTAAATGAGTCGCGACGCCACTCGTTCCGGAGCCGATCCGTACCGTGCCCGCTGCGATCAGGAAATGGGAAAGGAACGTGTAATTACGTAATCAACATGGCGGAGACGCTTCGTTTCCTGCGCGGGCAATTTAACATGATAAGAGACGTCACTACGCGCCCCGTTCTTATATTCGCGTTCATATATTTTTCTGATTTTAACAATAAATGCTATACGCTTGCCCTTATATTATATAGCAGTCGCTCTTTCGCATTATGATGCAAATTAAATAAACATGTTGAAATTGTAGATTGATATCCGCAATGCTTCAATGAAAACTTCACGGAAAACGTCTTTTAGACAAAAAATAAAGATATTCCTAAAATTTCCATGAAAGACAAGCAGTTTCCCTTCCTCAAATAGAATCGACAGCATACAGAGAAGAGGACAGAAATTATGTATTAACGAAAATAAACTTTAAATTATTTTATTTTTTAATTATCATGTAGATGTAGATGCAAGAAAGAAATTTTAAGCTATAAGAAAAATGGTTTATAAATTTGTAACTTATAATTAATCATGTTATTACGTACAAAGGCATAATAAATTTACGAACAAGTTGTTTTAAATTACATTTTATTATTGAGTATAATACTATATTAGGCACATCTACATTTAACATATTATTAAATAAACACGCAACCATAGCTATCAATCTTTTGTTATCGTCGCTCCGAGATCGCCAGGGTCAACGATGATACGCAACACTTCGACGTGTGCGAAGGATAAACTCGATCCGGGATACCAAGTGCATACGTATGTAGTTAGTTAAATTTTAAGCATTTCTTTAATATCAATTACTCTGGTCCGTATTTCCGGTTGGTTATCCTTCGCTAGATCGGGCAAAAGTTCTTTCAAGAGGCGCGTTATTTTATCAAGTTGTTCGTCATTGTTCGTCTCGCGCATTTTTCTTGCTAACGAAAGAACTATATTTAATGCTTCTTTTCTGATTTTGGTGAACTTCGAAATATCTGCGAAGAAATAACGTATTTAAAAATAATACAATCATAAAAATTCCAAGAGTTTAAATTATTTTAATGTAGCATTATAATGTTAATAGGATTAGTATATTTAATTACATCGCATAGTTTATATTATATATACATATATGTACTTACTTATACAATATAACAATATTTTGTTGAGACTATCACCTATTTGATCTAATAGTTTTTTGTCTTTCAATGACATTTGCATTTTATTTATTTTTAATAAGACAAGTCTATCCACAAAGAGATTTAATGCTGTCAAGATAGCGACTTGGACAGATCTCGTACTATTTGGCAGTACTTTTTGACAGTGAGTCACGAATTCTAAGCAATATTTATCTGCAATCAAGAGTCAATTTATAAAGATACAGAATGTTACAAAAATGCATACTCGTATTTTTCACTGAGTGAAATTCATGTAATTTTGTAACCTTGAGTCTCTTTGGTGGAAGGCCATGCTTTCCCAAGCACCTCGTAAACCGTTTCTTGCAACTTTATATTATTTTCCTTTTTCTTCCTATTTTCTTCCACAGAATCCTCTTCATCATCGTTATTTTTATCTGATACCTGTATATAATAAAGTATGTACAAATATCGTATTTACATTTGCAACTATTCGTTTATGATATTGCTGTCGATATATCTTACCTTAATCAATATTTCCTGTACAATTTCATACGTTTCTGTAAACCTATCAATATCAAGCTCATGCAAAACCATAGCAAATGCTTGTAACCCGTGTCGACGATAATCCACATTCTCTTTCTTACTTTCCCTATGTAGTGTTACTACAACTGTATCCAACAACGCAGTATCTGCGTTTAAGGCTTCTCTGCAATAAGATCCGAATCGTGAATTTTAACGAGTATTAATTAAATCGTTTATAGCGTAAAGTTTCAAATCAATATCTGACATACTTGCTATTGCATGCTAAAGTAGCAAGAGCGTTCAGTAGACGTTCCTTTCCATTCCACGTTCTACCACGCAAACCATTAATCAGTATCTTTAATAAGGTATGCCTGGCTTCTGTATCAATATTATGACCTGATTTTAAGGCAACGGTATGAACTGCGTTTGCCGCTTGCACTTTTGTAGTCCACGATGCCGACTCCAAAGTCGTACGTAAAATATCGGTTATTGGTCGCAGATTTTGCACAATTCCTGCTTCAGTCCCAGGCGTTATTTCGTTCCAAAAATCAGTCCATAATTCAACAGTGCTTTCGTTTCCTAGTAAATAAAAGCATGTATAGAAAATACACAAAATTAAAGTGCGAAACACATTTATGAGTGAACGAATTATATAGATACTAGAATACATACCTGGTACTTTTTCCGCGTGCATCGCAAAGAAGGCAAGAGGAATGACTATTTTTTGATAATTCTTTAATTTCTCCTGATTATAATTATTTATAGACTGCAAAGTTTGCCCGATCGCTAATCTTATTGCATCATCTGTAATTTATATTTTGGCATCAAACGAAATTATAGGATTTTATGACAAGAATATAGAATGCTACTGTTAGACACCAGATGTACCTTCACGTTCCAAATACCACGTGTTCAAGGTATTAAATAACTTATCCAGACTAGAATCTTTAGCCGACCCGACTACATGCCCAATGCTAACCGCATTATTTTTTCTTACGGCAACATTACGATCCAACAAACCATTGAGCAAGGCAGATAACACCTTAGCTGAATAAAATAGCGTGGTTAATTTATGTTACAAAAATTCTCAAAAATATCATTGAATTATGACATAAACAATATTTTAAATATATAACTCCGTAAAGTAAAAAGATGTACTTTGTATTCTCTTGAAATTGAGATGTTTACTAACCACTGTAAGGCTGCAACTCTGTTTTCAAATGCGTACTAAGAAGAATCACGAAATGCGAACAAGCAATTTTTGTTCCAAATCCTACGCTGCACTTGATTAAATCTATTACTTTTGGCATTAAATCCTTTAATACATCGGCATCGACATATTGGATACACTGTAGAAAAACATAAAAAACAAAGTATTAAGAAATACTCAATCGAGTTCACTTCCAACTCGTCTATGAGAACGAAAGTACCTTTGTTATCGTATCTGACGCGTAATGACCTTTGGCAACATTCGCTCTAAGATTATCGATAGCTTCCTGAGTCTCCGTAGTCGCACCGCACACATTACTCAAATACGAAAGCTTAGGATTCTCTGATTCACCGATCGTTTCCAATAACGACGGTATCAGGTTGACGAGCGACGGTTTTAATAAAACGCCGGCCGTGGATACGAGTTGCGATACCGTTTGCAATGATATAGCTCTCACTGAATCCACGAGGTGAGTAATGCCAATGTTAAGTAGCACAGGCAATATCGCTTGAATAACTTCTTTCCCCGCATTACCATGTGACGAATCGCAATGACGTATACAAACCTATGCAATTAACATAGCAATAATTAATCATAGATTATCATAAGTCACAGAAACTTATATCTCGCGTCTTACCTTACTAAGTATCTTAGTAGTGTTCGTCGCGGCTATCCGCGTACCCTCATGAACATCGTCCATTACGCGAAACAGTTTCTTCCAGAGTTCCGGGCCACATTCGGCGAGGTTTAATTGAACATTTGTCCTTAAAAGATCTGCGAGAGCATTACAACAACTGATACGTACTCTCCACTCGTTATTCGTTAGATTATCAGTTACATCAGTCAATATTTCTTTATGATACTGTTCGATCTATGGAGATATATAAAAAACAAATGTTTACTCTTACAATATTATGTACATATTAGACGTTGTTAACAGATATCAAGTAATGTTACTAACAGCTTTCGTTGTGGAAGGAACGACGGCCCGCCAAATGCTGGTCATACTTTGCTGAATCTTTGGCGTCGGGTCAAATTGATATCTATACAATCGCGGTATAATGTTAGGTAGATATTTATTCAGTTCGTCCTTCGCGATATTAGCGATTGCCGCGAAACCGAACGCAGCCCCCTTTTTGGATGTCCATATCGCATTATGATTTGCCAAATGCATGAAGTAATACACAAGCTCGGGTTTCTGTAATTCTGTTGCGAGGGAACAGATTTCTCGGTACGTTGAAATATTACCACTAAAAAATTATATTTCTTTAAGTATCTAATATCCTTTCGTTATTAATGTAGCGTAATGTTCAATAATCATCGTCAGATATTTTCCATCTTAAACTATAAGCTAACGCAAAATATTCTGTATTTTAATCTTACCCAGATGGACTTTTTCCCAGTTGACCTTCTTCAAATAACTTGGTATCAGCGGTAACTTGTTGCACTGTTCTGCGACCCTGAGTAAACTGATCTAATATATTGGACACTAAAGCCTCGCGTTCTTCTTGTTTGCTGTTAATATGTACCAAACTGAGGCCTTTCGAAGCGATATCTTGCACTATATCTGTTACAAGATAAAAGATCAAATCTCTTTCTCCATTCAAAGATGATAAAATTCATTGATACAATCAATAATTTATATCTCTTACCACTGTCATCTGAAAGAAAATCTATAAATACATGATGAATCGTGGACAATCTGTCCTTAATGCATTCTCGTTGAACGTTGTGCTTCAGTAGCGCGAATAGCCATACACATACTGCCTTTAAAGAGAAACATCAAGATATAGAATAGCAGAAACATCTGCTATTAATACAAGAACTGCCTCACCCCTTTTTAAAAATATGTCATATAAATACCTGTCGTAAGTTTGGATGAGGCACTTTGTATATTTTAAATAACTCATTCAACACATGTATTAATAATTCGTCACTCTCCTTACTGTACGGAACAATATGTTCGATGGGTAAAGTCGTCCACGCATCTCTTGCTTCCGGAGAAGCTTGCGCTTGAACGCAGCAAACCAAAGCTTCCCCAAGAATTAAATGGATTTCGATATCTTTTGTCTGTTAAATATCATATGTCATTATTACGTAATAAATATGTAAAATTTATCGGGCATAAAAGTAGATTTATGCACCTCTTTGACAGTTGCTATAATTTTGTTAGCGATATCTGCGGTGTGCGGAAAACATTCGCCAACACACAGGTGTCCCAGTGAAAGCGCAGCTTTCTCTTTCATCTGAAAAAAGTAAAGTCGTAAGATTAAATCCACATAGTATTAAATATAAAATATTTACTTACATACAATATATAATTAACTACGGAAAACAAACCTTGGTATTCAATTTAACATTAGATAAGACAGAAAAGAGCGTTTCTACTATTGCTTTCTTGTTGAATTCGTTATCGCCTTCTGCTGGTAAAGGTAGAGGATACGTTCTACCTAAGATGCCAACAGCTTGAACAGCTGCGTCCATTAATAATACCGCGTTATCGCGAAGATATGTACCTGAGTAAACATAGTATTTTAAATATAATAAACGTATTCATGTTCTCATAGCGCGACATAATTTGATATATATATATATATATAAATGCATACATATTGCTTTCACAATATCGTTATAAGTCGTCCAATTGCACAAATCCTCCTCGTTTCCATTTCGTTGGTGTATTAAATTTCTTTCCATCATGTAAGTCAGTGCCATTAATGCACCATGTTGCGCTTCCAAATTCTTTCTACTCATAATGTTCATAATACTCGAAACGTGTTTCTCGAATTCACTCTTCGGAAAGTAACCAGTAATAGCAGCGTATACTTTCGCGGCTAATTGTCGTACATCTTGCTTAGCGGAAGCAAGCAAGGAACAGAGCCACGGCAGCTCCTTCTCGTACGATTTTATTATATAACGCGGAACAGATCCAAGTACTTCCAATAAGGCGTTCAAGGAAATTTGATCTGTATCAATAAAATATTTAACTTAGCACAATGGTTTTTATACAATTGATTCTTATTTATGATTTCTTTTTACCTGCGGAAGAATGACTCAAGAGCAAGATCATATCGAGATAATTATTTAATATCTCTGGCTGATCCTTGTATAATTTTTCTAAGTAACGTCCAATCATAGGCGTATATTCACAAGGATGCTGTAGCGGCTCATTTCGCACGGGAATATTAGCACTTCTAGCGAGGCAAACGCGAAAATAAGAAATAATCTGTAATAATATAAATTACGATTGTAAAAATAATTCTCACGACATTTACAGATCTGGCTTCTATCTAGAACTTACCTCGGAAAACGTTGCAGTACTATACGGGAGTACTTGTTTATCCGTATTTCTGCCACTACCCGCGACGGGCAATCTCGACTGCATCTTCGAATAAATGTAACTTACTAGTTTTACAAATTCGGGCAATACTATCTTGTTGCTAATTTGCTGATTGTCCTCGTTTTTATGCACAACGCCGTAAAGCGCTTTCATGGCTTCAGTACTTATCTCGTGTTTGTTGTCACCACACGCTAATAACAAGAGATATCGAGATGGTGCGTCATCAGGTGGAAACACGGTTGCGGCATAATGCATTGCCACAAATCTATTCGCAAAGTAATACACGTCACACGGTTAGGATATATATTAAAATTAACGTAATGTAAGTATAATCTATATATAACAGTCCATATACATGCCTTACGCTCGATTCTGGCGATTCAATGTGTACGGACAATAGAGCATTCATTAGAGCTATATTGCTTTCGTCTTCTTTATTCAGCACGAAGGCAGACGTTACGCAAATCAATGCGTCTCTCACCGTGCGCCGTAACTCACCATCCGTCTAAAATATTAATAAAAACGTTTAATAACTCTATAGATACATTTGAATAATGGCACTGACATGATTTCGATAATTATTATCGTCTTTTTAAAACAATCAGATACTTACAGAGACAAGCGTGTCAAATAAGTTGTGTAACAAACTCAAGTCTTTGTTTATCAGAGACGGTATTCTTTGACCAAGTTGCCCAATGACTGTATATGCCATTGGTTTATGTACGTCATCGCCTTCGGAGATCAATTTTATCATGCCATTCAAGATTACTCCGGCGACGCGGGTTAACGGTACAAGGCTGCAGCTAATTAAAAAAAAAATTTAATTAAATACGATTCATTATATAGATAAGATGTGTAGTTTAAATGACGAGAATTATATCACGTATGTTAAGAATTGATCTACAAAAAATTTGCGAAGTTAATAATACATTGCGCGTGGGAATAAAAGATTTAAAATCGACATTTTCCTTAGTAATACAACTGAAAAAGGTAAATTAAAAATCTATCAAGAAATATTCGTAAGCGGGAATGAAATAAAAGAAAAATTTATTAGCGAACGAATTACGAAACACTTACTGCTGGACGATATTTGACGTAAACTGCAGTGCTAATGATTTTAACTTTGCATTCGTATTTTTTCCATAGAGTGAATCGAAAATAACCTGAAGAAAAAAGATATTTTTATGCAATATGTAACACCATGTGACCATTGTCCTTTTTTTTTATTAAACTTTATGTACTTACTTGAATACACGGCGGTATGATGAATCCCGCTTTAGTCACTCGACAAAGATACTGTAAGAGCTTGAGACGAATTCGAGTGCTTGCAGGTAGCCGTTTCATTTCGGGTTTCACCTCTTTTTGTGTGGCTAGCGCATCGGTACCCAAGAATAATGTATAAATCGGAGCTGCGAGTTGCATCGAAGACCAATCCAATGTGCTAAACAGATAAATACAGTAGAAATTACAGCACTGATCTACGCCAAAAAAATTCTGACAGTTTTCATACGCACCCAATTATCTTTTTCAACTCTAAATCCGCCATATTAGCGATGCTGAATCTGGTATCCGCGGCCGCTACGATCAAATGTATCAGAATATCTGTATCCGGGAAAAATCCACCGACAAGGAACTTAACAATGCCCAACTTCATCTGCTCGAGTTGCTCGGCTGTGGGCGGACTCTCGCCTATCACTCTTTTGAACGCATAGTCGCTTAAACCCGGCGGCACGGTGAACTGAGACCAATCGATGGTTTGACCTGACTGTTGATTTTCCGTTTGTCCCACAGATCTGACGATATACAATATGTCACAGTTAGAAACTAAGCGGATATCTAGAAATGCTATTGTCCAGCATATATCTCACCCATATGGCAACAATAATATGTCGAGCATAAAACTTATGAGCTGCTTCGCCACGTAAGGTTTGTCTTGCAAGCCCAGGAGAGACGCTCGTTTATCGGGATCCGCTGGTATGTTGATATGTCCTAATGCTGGCATTATGATCAACATTAAGCTGAAACATAACCACGTTCGCGTTATCGTAATCCAACATTTTACAACAATGTGATATAAATATCTAAAATTTCTCAAGTCTTTAAATATTAAAGATAAAATACCCTGCTACGATACAAAATGTAATTGATATTCAGGAACTAAAAGAATTTATAACAAGCAAACCTGTCTTGATGGGACAATGGCTTTCCCTCGATAGCATTTAGTACACTCGGAACTAATTCCGCTTGCTTGTTCATCTCCATTCGAGGATATCCCAGCTTTATGTATATTATCGTAAAGTTCTGCAATTATACGAATATACATTACGACGTGTCCCTTCCTAATTTCGTAACAATTGACATATCCGTGCGGGTAACGTACGATCACAAATGAACTGGCAGCTGGATCCTGATATTGCAGGAGTAAAGCTTCAACGGGCAGCTGTACTTGCGGCCTGCTCTTAATTCTCTTGTTTATATGGATCAGCAGTTCCATCACCTTCTTCCTGACGCCTTCCTGCGCGCTAGACAACTTGAGCAGCACGGGAGGTAAAAATTTGCAGACTGACGCCTGTAGCTGCTCATCCGTCTCGGCGGAACCCAGGCGGAGAAACACCCGCTCGAGCAAAACTTAATGAAACACAAGAACGGGAGGTACAATCAATATTACGTCTGTCGATCTTTTTACGGGGATAATCACGGGGAAAAAGGATTTTTAATCGCCCCTATTACATATGTAAGAATCTATCGATCCATATTTATTTCAGCGACGTAATCGAGTGTCATCGGGCGTGAGGTCATCGCGAAAAAACGCTGACATCACGTACCGTCGAGTCGGAGCAGCGTCAAAGGGATTAAAAAACCAGATTTCGAGATTTGACAGCTGCGGACACGTGTCCGGGACGGCACGGAAGGACGCGGGGGAGGAGCACCGAGGGGAGGACGGACATCCGCGGGTCCTCCCCGAAGTCGTCCCCGGTCGTCTTTCCGGCGTGACACAATCAGGTTTCTGCCCTCGACCCGATTGCTCAACCCCCCGTTCTCGTCACCGTCCGGGACGAACGACGTGACCAACGACCTGGTCGTCGATTACGTCGCGCGAAAGGGATCGGTCCTTATCTCTCTTTCTCTTTTCTCTCGGGAGTACTTACTCAGCTCGTCCGTAGCCGCTGCCATTTTGAAAAAGTCTATAAAGAGGAGAAAGCGAATCCGGACGGACGGCGAGGAGTCCGCTGTCCGTGGAGTCGCGCGCGATTCGGCGTCGCCGCGACGAGAGCTCGACGTCGGGATCGTTAAAACCCTGCGATCCTTCTGCTCCTCTTTCTCGTCTACTTCTTCTTTTTTTTTTTCCAACGCGAGTGTCGATCGTCGTGCAGCACACACGACGCGCCGCGTGTATTGCACCCCCCTATCGCGACTTCCTTCGACGTCGTTTTACGTGGGGGCGCTATGACTTTTGGTTTGAGGTTAGGAAAGGCGAGGCCGAACGCCGAACGAACCGACGGTCCGCGATGATGTCGTTCTCGGTGCCCCCCTTTTTTTTCCTCGCGACAGTCGCGCTCGTCGAGTAACGCGAATTCATATTAGGGCGTTTATATAGAGAGAACGCTCGGCGGTCGGCGGTGCGTGCAAAGGGACTGGTATATTCGTGGTAAACAAACACACGTTGGAAACACGTGAGATGACTGATGGTCACATTTCTCGAGACGTTTCAACTCTCGAGTGGGACGATAATTCTCGTCGATCTCTTCCACCGAAGCTGTGAAATCTCGCGTGTTTTCACGCTCGGAAGTTGCTAGAAATAAAAAGGGGATTCTCGCCGGCGAGTGGATTCGCTCGAAAAACGCGGGGTTGAGGTTAGAGTGTCATCGATTGCATTGCGGGGGCGTCCGATAAGCTGACAGCTAACGACGACATGCGCGATCACGTGGGCGCGCGATTGCGATTTTTCAGGACGGGCGCGCGGTCGAAAAAGGATTGGAAAAAGTTCCGCGAGAGTTCAGAGGAATGAGGAAACCGACCTCCGCTTAATTCAAAACAATGGAAACTCCCCGAGTAAATCTTGCTCCTTTTTTTCCCCCTCCGATAATGCTGCGCGCAACATATCGGAGATCCGTCTTGCTGTGCCTTCAAATCTGATTCAATATTAATAATTAACATCGCTTTATTAACGTGCGCTCGCATTCATGCCGAGAAGACAGCCTCTTAGCCTCTATCCGCGACAGAATCAATTTCGAACTTTCCCGCCGAGGTGGGTCTCTGAAGTTGTCCGCGTGTCTGAACCACGTGTCAAAGCCCCCTATCTTCCCCCCCCGCCCCTCCCGTCCTTCTATTCCTCCCCGAGCACGCTTGTTTGTTGACCTTCAGCCTTGTCTTTCACGTGGTAGAGGTCAACTTGCGCCAGACTTCTGCCTGATCGTTCGAATGCGAGCCGGAGCGGACGGAATTTGTACACGGCGTGCCACGCGATATCATTTTGTGCTCCGTCGTCGACGTAGGTAGAGAATACCCTCGAGGAATCAAAGAACGGAGGAACCTCTCGGACGTTCGGTTTCTGCCACACATGCGAGCGAACGCGTGCGTGCCTGTGTATATTCGTGTGTCGGCGGGGTGTGTTAACCAATTTTTAATTACGTACAGCCGCGTGTGCGAGGGAAATGTCCTCGTCGGTTTGTCTTTCGGTGTGGACACATGTATATTTGTATCAGCGGCGTTTATGCTCCGTTTCTGTCGTGCATGAATAATTAGCCTACATGTTATCATTGTAATCGTTACATGTTTTTTTTTTTCCCCCATATACCCTTTCGCATTTGTATCTGTGTTTGTGAAACTAACCGGCTGGTTCGATACCTTATCCATTCCTAATTTTGTAAATCATAATTACTAATAATTACTAATCATCATTCCCCAGGCTCTTTGCATAAGTCCATTTATGTGTTTTTTTTGTGTACAAAAAATGCGTGGTACGTAGAACATTGATCTATATATTGCGTAATTGCGTTGACGTCTTCCACAAAGTATATCTGTATATGTACAAATTAATTAAAATGATAATTGTTAACATCAAATATGTTTTAATAAAGATTGTTAATTCATCACTGTAAATGTTTGTCCTGCGTTAATATTTTATACTAGTATACTAGTACCAGTACGAATACTCCACTAATTTTCTCGTTTAATTACTGTGTAATGTGATGCTGTGTTAATATTTTATACTAGTACAGTACGCATACTCCACTAATTTTTTTAATTACTGTGTAATGATGCATTTTATAAAATGTGATATAAGTACTAACGTCTGTTTCAATGATTTCTAACATAACATTGAAGATATATAAAAAAAAAACCATGCAATATCATAATCTATGCTGTATGCAGCCTAGTAGCCTTTACTTTATATATCTGTTATAGGTAGCACGCATAAAGGATTTTGCTTGTGCATAATAAAATGTCGGCAGTCGCTGCGATATCATTTCCCTAATAGATTGTCCATATCAATCAGCTAAAAGTGCGCAATTAAGTTTTACTTGACAAAATGCCTTCAAGAATGAGACGCCTCATTTACGATACGAGAGAAATACTCATAAGGATTTTTAGACGCTTTCTGCAATTTATCCGTAGATGGCTTGCTAATGAATTGGATACTGTAAGTTCTATGCGCGTGCAATGTGCGGAATTGCGAGACCACATATCTTTTTTAGTAAAAAGTCTTGGCGATACGATCGTTTAATGACAGTGAAGGATTTTTATGTCTGTACCTGCCA
This sequence comes from Temnothorax ravouxi, assembly GCA_030770255.1. NCBI lineage: Eukaryota > Metazoa > Arthropoda > Insecta > Hymenoptera > Formicidae > Temnothorax > Temnothorax ravouxi. The sequence goes on from JASTWP010000109.1 coordinate 133,912, forward strand.
TATATTCGTTAGAGCGGGGCCCGGGAAGGGCAAGTTTTGCGGCAGAAAGCAGTTGTCGCGGTATATCACGGTATTGTAATCCTAGTATGTAGGGTAAGAATAGATGCAGCTTTTATATGTGCTCACGCAGCAGAAACGCCGTAACATAATATCGCGCACGCTTGCTAACTGCTTTATGCCAATAACTTATATTAAGGCTTATACCCTGCCTGGCTAAGCACATATCCGTTTCCTACGCTCGAGTATCATCCCTTCAATGAAGCTCTCCGACAGATCTCGTCCCGGGAACTTGGTGAAAAATTATCTCGTTTCCTACATCTGTGTCGTATTAGATGTTTTATCCTATCAAACGCAAGCGGTATTTATTATCCGTTTTTAAATTTTTTTTTCATGATTTCAGTCATTATTTGGAAGCATGCCGTTTTACCCTCCATCACCGGAACGCACCACCACCGGACAAGTAAGAGTTCTAACTGTGAACAATGGAGAACATCTTGATGGGATATTGTACAGATTGAAGAAAGGTTGTTAAAAAGAAATTTTGCTTCTCTTCTATATAAAATTACTTTAATGAAATTATATTTTGACAATTTTTTATTGTGGCATATACGTTTGCTGTAAATGATTTTGCATTCCTCACAGGTTGGGTAGTTGAGTTTCGACTCGGGGCCTCTCTTCTTGGAAAAAGGCCTAGCGTTTTTATAAATCATCCGTTATCGAACAACAGGAAATTTGAGAGGAATACTTATTATCAGTTGAAATGGGAAAATGAATCGGCGAACATACTTTTATTTTTGGCTGGGTCATTCCATTATTATGTCACTGATCAGTAAGATTAAGATTCTTATGAATATGAATATGGGGTAAGACTTGATTTCTTAATAATGAGACACGTCCGCTTCGCAGAGTCGAGGGGGAAACAAAACCCATTGCGTCCGGATACTTGCTGGTCGATCCCGAGTTGAGAGTAGGTGAAGACGGGGAGAAACTACCTCTGGATTGCGTTCAAGTCCAAACTGTTCTGGCAAAAAGTTTAGGACCATTTTCTACATGGGAAAGTAAATTACTGGTAGCGCGAAATTCTGGATATAACGTAATTCATTTTACACCGATACAGGTAATGCTCGCGTGATTGATGTACGATGTAAGACTGCGATACTTGTAATAAACGCGAGTTTAACTTTTTTCTAGGAATTGGGACTTTCTGAATCGTCGTATAGCCTGAAGAATCAAGCCAAGCTCAATCCTGCTTTTAACGACAATGATAAGTTAATTAGTTTTCGTGACATCGAACTATTTACACATAAAATGCGAACCGAGTGGAAGGTAAATTTATTATTTATCGATAATAAGATAAAACGCGTAATCCCGCAGAATATTCAAATGTATCCTTCAATCATCTTATTGCAGATGTTGAGCATATGCGATGTTGTTTTGAATCACACGGCGAACGAGAGTCCTTTCCTGGTTTCTCACCCGGAATGCACATACAACTGCATCAACTGCCCTCATTTACGTTCGGCGTATATCTTGGATGCAACGTTGTTTGAATTAACAACCCAGGTAGCCGCTGGAGATTGGGAATTTAAAGGTATCCCCACTGTAGTTGACACCGAGGATCATCTAAACGTAAGTCACAAATCATTTCCTAGTGATTAAAATTTAATTCTTTCGTTTCTACCTCGACGTTCATCCGCTGCATGCATTTTGTCTTTAGGGGATTCGTCATGCCCTCCACACACATTTCTTACCTCTGGTGAAGATACACGAGATGTATATCGTCGATATCAATGAAATTGTAGCGGAGTTCTTAAATTCGGCGCGCAACGAGATGCCGCAAGACGCGAACAATACGACAACCGAAGATATTACCGTGATTCAAGATCCTGCCTTTCGTAGATTAAAGTCAACTATAGATATGCAGCTTGCCCTGAAGAAGTATAATGTATACAGGTAAAAAATATATATGTAGATACAATAATGTATATAGCCAGTGTATTTTGTATGTTCACTCTTACAAATATTTATGCATAATTCTTTTATTTTACGCAGAGTTGATTGTTTCGATGAGGAAACTCGTCTGAGACGATGTGCGGAGGACTTGAAGATTAAATTACAAGAACTCAACGAAGTTATCACTAACGACGTGCGAAACCATCTGAACGCTGCTATTGAGAATAGTATATCTGGCATAAGATATCACCGAGTGGATCCCGATGGTCCAAGAATTAGGGAAATTAGCGAGAAGAATCCTCTTGTTTCCAGGTAGTTTTATTTAAATTTGTAAATATTACAACGTTACATTATAATATCTATAAACATGATTCTTGATACGATAAATTTACATACCACAGATACTTCACTGATTATGGAGAACCTAAATCTTTAAAGGAAAGAGAGGACATAATGTATTCAGATAACGGATGTTATCTCATGGCTCACAATGGTTGGGTCATGAATAGCGATCCCTTGAAGAATTTCGCGGAGTCTGATTCTAATGTGTACCTTCGAAGAGAACTTATCGCTTGGGGAGATAGCGTGAAACTCAGGTAAAAGTACCGGCTAAATATTATTCAAGTTTTTAACGAGTTATTAGCGCGAATAAGTGTAATATATAATTTAAAATATTACACGCCACATGAACATGATTGTTACAGATATGGGCAGAAACCAGAGGATTGTCCTTTCTTGTGGCAGCATATGGTGGCTTACGTAGAACACACAGCGGAGTTATTCGATGGTGTTCGATTAGATAATTGCCATTCCACACCGATCCCCGTTGCTGAGGTATGTCGCGATTCTAAGCGGCCTTGAGTTTACTAAACACTGAGTTTACTAAATAGCACAATTCTCTTTGCAGTTTATGCTTGACGCTGCACGACTAGTCCGTCCAGATCTCTATGTTGTGGCAGAATTGTTTACCAACTCCGATCAAAAAGACAACATCTTTGTAAATCGTCTCGGCATCACATCTTTAATAAGAGGTTGTCATTCTTTCCAAAAACTGTTGCTTGCTTAGTATTTTTTTGAAACGCAATTACTAAGGACACATCGAATAAAGATATACATCAAAACTGTTACATTGCAGAAGCTATGTCTGCATGGGATAGTCACGAAGAAGGGAGATTAGTATATCGGTACGGCGGGGAGCCAGTTGGAGCATTTATGCAGTCACGAAAACGGCCGTTGGTGCCGAGCATAGCTCATGCTCTGTTCTTGGATGTGACTCACGATAATCCCAGTCCGGTGGAAAAACGAAGTGTCTTTGATCTACTCCCGAGCGCTGCGCTTGTATCGATGGCGTGCTGTGCCAGTGGCAGTAATCGCGGATATGATGAATTAGTGCCTCATCATGTAAGCTCGTAGTGCAAACTTAAATTTTTTTTATGATCTTTTACCATAAAATCTATTTTACCTATTTATTTTAACTACAAGATTTTATTTATTTATTTTTTTTTTTTTTCAGATAGACGTGGTGAATGAGAAAAGGCAGTACGCTTTCTGGACAGACGACGATTTGGCGGACGACGTTAAGTTTGCTAACTCGAAAACTGGTATAATCAGAGCTAAAAAGGCATTAAACGATCTGCACTATATGCTTGGTCGAGAAAATTTTTCGCAAGTATGTTATCAATTGTTCATCTTTCGCAGTTTACATAATGTTAGAAAGTTAATGTATATAGCTATTTTTTTAATTTCTTTCTTTTTGTTTATAGGTGTTTGTCGATCAAATGGATACTGACATAGTGGCTGTAACGAGACACTCGCCGACTAGTCACGAGAGTGTAGTTCTAGTTGCGTTCACGGCATTTAAACATCCGGATTGTAACGCTCGTGAACTGAGAAGGGACGTAAGACCACTGAAAGTGGAGGGTATAGTGGAGGAAATTATTTTAGAAGCGTCGCTCTCGCACGTTGATGCCAGGTGAGCGGTAAATTTTATCTTCTTCAACTGGAAAATTTATATATTTACTGATGGATATAAATCGCTTTATAGAAACGGCAGGTCACCTTTCCTTTTGCCTGAGAAATACGAAAAGCACGAAGACATCATAAATGGATTGTCCGAATATACGTTGATTCTTAAACAGCACATACAGTGCTGTGAGTCGGCGATAATCAGGAAGGTCGCATGCGACGATCCTAAAATCACACAGCTTAATTTCATGGACTTCCAACCCGGTTCTGTTATAGCTATACGGTATACAAAACTACAAATTCCTGTTTCCGCAATCGCGATATCCGTGCTAACTCATGTACGAATTTAATTTCAGAGTGGCCCTCCGCGACAATATAAAACTTGCTTTAACGAGTCTTCAATATACTATCATGCAGATTACGTCAGATGAGAATTCAAGCTTACATGATATAGTTTCTTGCATGGACTTATCGGATTTGAATAAATCGTTATATAGATGTGATCAGGAGGAACGAGAAGAAACTCAGGGCAAATTTGGGGTATACAATGTACCGGGATACGGATCTCTCGTATATGCCGGACTGCAAGGTGATACATTGCAATATTTATATTACAACTCGTGCAATAATATATATTGGCACGAATTTTATTCTTGTTATCATTATCATATCTTGTTGCCATATAATAAGCGCCTTGTTTTCAAATCAGGCATTATATCCTTACTGGCTGATATTCGCCCAAATAACGATCTAGGACATCCCCTGTGTGTCAATCTTAGACAGGGTAACTGGTTAATAGGTAATATATTAAAAACCATTTCCGCGAAAAATAATTGTGGATAAGAATATTGACATGTAATTAAAAAATTGTCAGATTACGTATGGCAACGTCTGAAAGAGGATGACGACACTGAAGGTCTTGGAATATGGTTTGAGCATACGATGGACCCGTTCAAGTTAATTCCGAGATACCTTGTACCGAGTTACTTTGACGCTATAATCGTGAATGTTTATACGGTTCTATTAGATCGTTGCTACAGTTTGATGTCGGAGTAAGCACCGAAATTTACACTAAATCGACTTGTTAGAGTAAAAAACTTATGAGTTCTTCGATTAATATTTTTATTGTGTTTAAAGATAAGAGGATCCCCATAACAATTAATTATATACATTATTTGTCGTTAATACTATTCCAGCTTTGTTAAGAGTGGAACTACATTTGTTAAATTACTGAGCTTGGTCTCGGTTCAAATGGGTGGCGTAGTAAGGTCGTCGCAATTGCCAGATTTGTCGCCGGATCTCAGTCCACCTAAGCCAAAAATTGAAACCCACGACGGTGTGGCTGTGCAAATGTGTCTAACATTATCGGCAGGTTTGCCACATTTCACAACGGGTTACATGAGAAATTGGGGTAGGGATACCTTCATCGCTCTGAGAGGTCTGTTACTTCTGACGGGCAGGCATGTCGAAGCGAGATTCATAATTCTTGGATTTGCCGGTACTTTGCGACACGGTCTAATACCTAATCTACTCGATAAAGGAGGTAATGCAAGGTAATGTACTTTCTTAGAGCATATGTATTTTTAGAACAATACTTTAGTAAGCTTCGATCTAAGCTTTATCATCGATCTCATTCTGTGATAGATACAATTGCCGCGATGCTTTATGGTGGTGGCTCTACACCATAAAATGTTACATCGAAGAAGTTCCGGACGGTTTGGATATCCTTTCCGATAAAGTCTCAAGATTGTTCCCGACTGACGATTCACCAGCTTTGCCAGCAGGACAACATGTAAAAATCAGCTATTTTTGCACAACTTCGATTATAATTTAAATTAAAAGTTGCGCGTTATGTGACAATATAAACATGGTTTCCAGGATCAACCGCTGCACGAAGTAATTCAGGAAGCTCTCACGGTACATTTTCAAGGTCTCTGCTTCAGAGAGAGAAACGCCGGAAGACAGATCGACGAGCACATGACCGAGCGTGGATTCAACAACCAAATCGGCGTCCAGCCCAAAACCGGCTTCGTATTCGGCGGCAACGATGCCAATTGTGGCACTTGGATGGACAAAATGGGATCTTCCGAAAAAGGTGGTAACAAAGGCAAACCGGCCACTCCTAGAGATGGCTCCGCTATAGAGATAGTTGGACTGAGCAAATGTGTTCTCAGTTTTCTGGCTAAATTGTACAAGCTAAATCTGTTCCCGTATGGCAGCGTTGAACGTAAAAGTCGCGAAGGTAAGAATGTCGACAATACTATCGTTCAAACGTAATCGACTACGCAACCTGATTGTTACACGATAATTACATAAATTACAGAATACAAAAAAATAACTTGGAGTTACAAGCAGTGGGCCGACAAAATTCAAGCAAACTTTGAGAAGTACTTTTATGTGAATGAGATTCCAACTGAAGGCGAGTTGTACCCCGATTTGATTCATCGGCGAGGTATATTCAAGGATAGTCACGGAGCGACGCAAGAATGGGCGGATTATCAGTTGCGGCCTAATTTTCCCATCGCGATGGTTGTTGTGAGTGTTATTGCTGGCGTTTAAAAATACTCTGCAAAATCCTATAGAAAAAGAATATTTTGTATTACAAATCATAATGATACACAAATAGGCTCCGGAATTGTTTGATCCTCATCATGCCTGGACAGCGCTGAAGAAAGCAGAGGAGATACTACTAGGCCCGCTTGGAATGAAGACGTTAGATCCTGCGGATTGGGCGTATAACGGATATTACGACAATTCCAACGATAGCGACGATATCAAAGTAGCGCATGGATGGAATTATCACCAGGGACCCGTAAGTATATCCTTTATCATAATCACGTATTTGTCTTGCAAAATATATAAAGACTGAGATTTAACGTTCAAATAATGTGTTCTTAAGCACCTTAACATCTTTTCAGGAATGGGTCTGGCCAATAGGATATTTCCTACGAGCGCGTTTGCACTTTGCGTTATTAATCGATGATAAGGATGCATTATTTCGCACGATCGATTCGACCGATGCTATTATTTCACGGCACTTCATCGAAGCGTCCACCAATCATTGGAGAGGCCTCCCCGAGCTTACCAACAAGGACGGAAGTTACTGCAAGGATAGCTGTCGCACCCAGGCGTGGAGTGCTTCGGTTATATTAGAGGTTTGTTCTTACGAATGATATTTCTTTCGGTATTTCTCATAATGTTTCTTACGGATTAATATTATTATTTACGAGTTGTTCGAAGCTGTTATTTGTGTAAAGCGTCATCATTTTGTGCCCGTTTGTTTGGAATTCAGGTACTCCACGACTTGATGAAGATCAAACAGGATTTGCGATACGGGCAAATAAAATTCCAGAATTGATGTCACTTTGCGTGTGTTCACCACCATCAGCTACATTTAGAGCAATTAAAATTAGTAGCGAGATGTAGTGTTAGGAACGGAGCGAATGACACGAATGTGAGTCTTCCCACCGGAACAATAACGACACCGCGCACACCGGAAACACACGCATATTATATCCCGCACGTAGGCGTAACAAACACGCAAATCCACAAATCTGTAGTCGCTGCTGACAATACATGCGCAAGAAATGATATTCTGTTTGCTACCGAGGAAAGATCGATTTCTGCGATTGATAAAAAACAATGCTACGGCACAGATTTCGGTAGCCCGTGCGATTCGAGAAAGATTCCATCAGATGCGAGTGATGAGGTACATCCTGATAGTCAATGGAAAGCTGAGAATTACAACGAACAACAGGCGACAACTAGAAACAACGAAGCTATTATTCGAGCCGTATCAAACGTCGGTCACGTTTACGAGAAAATTAGAGCGATTAAAGAGCCACGCAGCAGTTTGCATGAATACGACATTCGAGATTACTACGAGAACTATAGCCCCGCTACCGCGAAGACTTTGATAGACACGCTTTTCCAGCCGCAACACGCAATTTGCAAGGAGTGTGCAAAAACGAAAGGCAGTCCGGTCTACACTGATCGTTTGATATACACGAAAGAGTCGTTACTCGCCGTAGAGGTAATTCTGTGTCAACACGACGATGTTTCATGCTTCAAGTATCCGCGCGAGAATTCCACAGATACTTTCTGTTCGCAATACGATCAAAGTAGTCGAGATTGCATGCTGGTCTACAGTTACGCGAAGACCAACGCCGGGGGTATATTTTATTCTCACTGCTGGCCCCGAGATGTCTTCGATTTGCAATCGCTATTGAAACCGAGCATCCGCGTTGTAAATCGCGCTCCCTGCAATCTCATAGTGAATACCCAGTTGTATCATCGCTGCATAAATAGCTATCACGTGAGAACATCAAGAGCTGGCTGCGCACCCATGACATTTTATCACGATCGTGACACTCTGATGAGCTGCACGAAACGCACTAGCCATAACGATTCAGAAGATCCGCTGATTTATCAGGTGCACCGATTGAGGGATGATGATACCGGCGAACATCGTAGGAACAGGTCGAGCTTGTTGCTGCTAGAACCATTGCTGCTAATGCCGAAATCGGCGGATTCTGAGCGTCGGGAGGACATTAAGAATAGGACCTCGCGAACGGAACGCATAACAATTATCAGAATAATAATGGCCTACGTGTTATCATTTCTTATTCTCACGAGCATTACATTTTACGTCGTTTATTTTACCTAGAGCGGCTGTTTGTTAAACTTACGAAACGGTAAGATATTTAAGAAACTGAATCACATTCGGATGTTACTTGATACATTTATTGTCATTAATTTTACGTTACATTTGTTAAAAAGTGTTGTCAAAATATTCAACGGAATAATCGAGATCGCATATATGCATGATGATTTATAGTTTGTCGTTACATGTGCATTTTATGTCCGTTATTAATGGGGTAATTCGCCGATTCATTAATGACAAGAAATTGTTTTACGATATACAAATTATTAACTATCTCAATCGTTGAATCTGCATCACTATGAGCGAATCGTTTTTACCTCCATTAAATTACGCGTAACAGAACAATTTTAACAAGCTCGCATAATTCATCATAAATATATTTTATATACGTCCTCTAGAGATATAATCATTGCAAATAGCAAATAGCTTCATTGAAGCTTATTTAAAAAAATGTTATTCGAGACACGTGCTCGAGCCCTGTAATCTCGAAAATCTAAGATTTAACTCCTTTACGTGTGTTGTTGTATATTAATATATCAAATATTTAATAGTTCCTATTATTAATTTCGCTGATACTAGAAATGCCGAAATTGATTTTAGCGAGGTCTTATTTATATAAATACTCGTCGATATAAATAGATTTATACAATAAGTAAAAACTGATATGCTTTAGTACATTTTTGTCAAGAAACAAAAGCTATTAGAGTTTTCGAAAATTTCGGGTAAATCCGTGAATATATCTTAAAATTGTAAATGCACATATTTAAATCGCGAAAAGCATGTGGGAAACATAATGAATATTGTAATAAAACAACCCTGACAAAACTTCTAACTAACACTAGAAGTTTCATTATTATATTTATTTTAAAATGCCTTCGTAAATGCCGATATTTCAATTTTTTAATTGTTCGCGAATATTTACATTTGAGATTAATGCGTTTTATTATCATTATTATACAATGACTTATTCTTATTAAATCTTCCTGTTCATTACCCAGTCGATCTTTTTATACCATTTCTATCCATTCTCCATTCCGAAGCTTCACAAACTATTCATAATACAAATAGAATTACAATGACTAGAACAAAGACTAGAAAGTTTGTAAATTTTCAAACAATGGAAATTTTTCGTCATTATATATCTACGTATGATGATACTGGGATAAATTGAAATTGTTAAAATTTATTACATGAGACAGATAGATATTAAAGTATTGAAAAGATATTTAGATTACTTACAAAAAAGTTAGATATTAATGAATAACTATTTCAGGTACATGTGGTTAAAAAATCGTATATAAATTATTTATTAACTTCAACATAAGTCAAACTATACAAAACTTAAGAGGATAGTCGAAGAATAAAAATATATTTGTCCTAATAAACATAATATACATATTAAGTCGAACATTCATTGCGTTATCACTGATTCTATCCACCGTAATCTCGTTACAATTCTTATATTTAAAAAAATGAGTTTCTGTTTCAAGCAAGCATCTGCGCAACTTTCATTCTTTTAGTCCAGTTTCTTCGTATACAATAAGTTATACATAACGATACAACTTTATTTTAATTCGTGGTCCTACCTAGAGTACTCGGGTTCAAAATACTACAAGTATGTAAAGCCTTACGTTTCAAGTTTAATAAGAGCCATCGCGCTGCTTCGTATCAATGAGCCTTCGCATAACTCGATATGAACGTCGTGTAAATCTTTAAAAGCCAATTGACTTCTACAATAGCACCTAAACTGTATTTGCAAAAATGTTATCCCTTTTAAATATCATCAAACAGTCCTCTGGGTGGAGGACCCACGCGACTTGTACTCGTGGAGAATGCCCTTGCGTTACTTGGATCGAACGAATCAATATCGCCCTGGTTTTCCATATCGCACCGATTTGCACCATAGCTGTCTCCGCCGAATGTCATACCGATGTAATACTCCGAGGGATCGAAATCGTGCAACAGGCCCGCTCTCGCGGACTCGATTGACTCGTCTCGTTTTAACGGCCGTACTGCAGCATTGTTAACGATAATGTTACTCTTATTATGTAATCTATATCACTTGGTGTCATTCATTTTTTATTATACATACCAGTGTCCGTGCTTTGTCGAGATGTCCTGTAACGCGATCCTGTACCTGCCGAAATATTGAATCTTTCCTGCAACTCTCGTCGTCTGTACATAGAATCTTCCGCTCTTTGCCGTTTACGTCTCTCTATAACAAGAAGATATGCTGGTTTTTTATTTCAATATTTATTTTTTCAACATATTAGATATTAACATGGGCAAATTATAGAGACCATTTTTTAATGTAATATATATGCCGCGTTAAAAGTGTAATTAATAATGTAATTCATCGATACCTCTTTTTATAAGTTCTCTTCCCTCGTCCACGAGATCCGTCGTGAACTCGTCATCGTCAAGGAATTGTTGAAAGCCTAGCATAGAAAGCAATCTACTGCCTATGCTAAAATATGTCGCTAAGCAGAACGCCAGAATTGCCATGGGAAAGTATACGTTAAATCCATCGGATATTATGGAAATGACATCCATATGACCCATCACCTGACGAAAAAGAAACCGATAAAGACAAAACCTTAAAAATTTCAAAGAAATTTACAGGTTATTTAAATGATATTACTTGCGTATAATGCGTTTCCAGGATATGAGTTTTGATGATGTGGGAATCCATGTGAATAAGTCCGAGGAAATTAAGACACAAAGGCGGAGTTAAGCGACACAGCATCATACCGCTGAATATCAGACTGTACTCGTTCGTTTGATGATGAGGTGCCAAGTAATAGAGATTCAATACTCGTATCTTCAAGACTGTCGAATAAGCGCAATAGCAAAGGTATGCGATGATCAATGTGGACAACATCTGAGAATAAACACGATAAATGATAGTATATATACCAAAATGCAAAATAATAAATGCAAATCTTTACCTCTATCGTAAAATAATCATAATTTCTCTTTGCTAAATTCAGAAACTGGGCGAATAAAGACAACACAGGAGACTTGTTGAAGAATGTTACTTCTGACCATACCACGGCTACTGACAAGCAGCCGGTGCAAATAGCAGCTGCCTTTAAAACGTAATCCTTCACGATACATTTCCAGTACCATTCTAAAATTTAAATTACATTACAAAGTCAAAAGTTACAAAAATTAAATTACTGAGCAAACATTGCATAATACCAATGCAGCGGAATAAAATCCAAAGCAAAACGAGACGTTACTTACCGACAACAGGATTGTAAATAATACGAAACGGAAGCGGACGATGCATAGGGAAAGACTGTTTAAATCTTCTATCATGACTCACTTGATTCTTCGCTACATCTTCCAAATCAAATATCGCATCCACTAAAATGCCCCATTGAGTTTCTATGCGCTGTAAGGTCTGCAGCGCTTTTATAGTCTAAAAAAACAAATAACGACGACATGTAGAAACGTGATATCGTTGTGATAATCATAACACATATGCTGCTAACAAACCTGTCTATGTAGACGAATTAGAGATTTTTCGGTAGGTGTATCTGTTGGAGTGTCATCGGGCAATTGCCTTCTGTTCATTCGATCCTTCAATTCTGCGGGTATCTTTTGAAAGATCGTTTCCAGATTGCAATGGAACGGATGACCGGGCCCGATGGATATTGTTGCAATTTGCAGCGACTAAATAACATTATTATCGATTATAAGAGCTTTCACAATTCTTGCATTACAAACACAAACGCATTAACATCTTCATCTCGTACCTCGAGTATGTCGTCCACCGTCTCTTCCGCTTCGCACTTGTCTAAACTTAATTTCGCCACCTTGAAATAGCTGTAGTTTAAAGTGTATCCAGGCTTGCTGGCATTCCATAATCCTCGAGGTACCTTTACAAGGGCGTAACCGAGCAGTAAGACTAATAAAAATAAACCCCACGTATTGGATGCAGATGATGCTATGGCTTTCAATTTTTGCCTATGAGAAAAAACAAACATTCTAATTATTTATACATATATAGGTAACACATTTTGTAACTTATATTTATATATATTATAACATGAATGTTATAACTTTACTTTTTGATAATGCTATAATTTAATGAAACTCACCCATCAAGATCTAAGCCAGGTTTCAACGCAATGTATATCAAGAGTATACCACATATAAACAAATAACTGCCGTAATATATAGCGTTATCTATTAAAGCGGACTTTAACTTTCCGCGTACGGTAAAATCTCCCGCTTTTATATAGGACTGCATCAATGGGAGAATCAACCACGTCAGGCACTGCGACGTCCAGTAAACTATCCTCCACAGATTTGGAAATACATTCTCCGGCACGTTGGGCCAAGGCTCTTTGCAAGTGGTATACGGTACGGAAGTCGTATTATTGAGATCCTTGGTGCTGTTATGTATATTCTGTTCTACGCATTGCCTGAATACCGTCTGCCAAGGTAAAACGTTTACTTAGTCTAATTTTCTGGATAAGAAAAGAAAGAAAGAAAGAAAGAAAGAGAGAGAAGAAAGAGACCATATATTCAAAATAAGAAGATTGCATGTGTGTGCTAGATAGATAATTACCAAAGAGACATCCAACGGTAGCATGAAGATTGTTAATAGGGAAAAGTACCAAGCTATCAACACAGAGATAGTGACCGCAATGTGATGTCGAAACACATTTCCATACTTGAAGAGCAGAGTTCCAGCCACCAGGAACGCCGCTATCATCTCTGTTACGACCGCGCTGAGAGCCATCTTGCCTTTAATATCCCCGCGCGACAGTGATATCCGACAAATCCTACCGGTCTTCAGCCGCCGTTGGATGTTTATGCGCTCGCATCGAGACTACCCTCTGACTCTTGCGTCTCCTTGACTTTAATCTCCGCGTCTCTCTGCATCTTCTCGAGTTTCTCCAACGTGACCGATTTCAGCGGGATCAATTTTGGCTTACAGAGGATGTAGTTCAAGGTGTCGTTCTGATACAGCAGACCTTGCCTCGGCAGGACTATGTCGCACTGTTCCACCTGACTGTCCGCGGGCTCTGACATCTTCGGTCAATCCACGAGGCCTCAGCAAGTCAACGACCTCTTCATCGTGGCATCTGGTAGCGGAAGAGTATCGCTGTAACATGAATCAAGGATTAATTGAAAATTTCCACAAGAAGATAATCCGGATACCGATTCAGCTTAATATATCATTTTCAAACTTTGTTTTTTTTTTCTTTTTTAATGTGTCTAGGATAGGCTCGGTCCTATCGCCGTGTCTCCAACTGTGGTTGCTCCAGTTTTCTGACACAAAATCTCTCGTTAATTTTCAAAGTTTGGACGTTTCGCTGGGCCACGCTCGTCTCGATCGCGACAGACTCGAGTCAGCTGACACAGCTGACAGAGAAGAGTCAACACCTTGCGTGTACATACCTGACGTAATGCAATTGACAGAACGCCGCGACTGTCGCACGTTGAGGCGAACGTCCCTGGATCCTCCTCGCGTACTCTCGTCGTCGGGACAATTCGGGGGAATTGGGCCGCCGATGCCGTCTTCCCGTAACCGACACAGAATGACAGAACTGACAGATCGCTCCCAGCTGGTTGACGAACTCCGCGAACACTCGTCTCGTGAATCGCCGACGGATCTTTACCAGCGGGGGAGGGGGCCGTGGAACTTCAGGGGTTATGGAGACCGTCCGAGCTGGACGTCGGACGTCGCGACGCGACTGTGCGAGGCTTGGAACTACTTAACGTCGACGTAAATAAGTAGATAAGTCAGCGCAGCCGGCAGCCAGGTAGATAAGTAAGATAAATTGGATAAATATGCGTGGCAATTTTGTGTTGCTTGAAATTCTAAACCTGAAACGGAGATAAACATAACATTGTGGGCGTTGGAGAAAGAGAAAGCGAAGATTCTAAGCACAAAAAGTGCAAGCAAAACACAAACAGATAGATATACCATTGCAGCTTGTCAAGGATAAATATGATGACGATTCTTTGCGCTGCTCCGACATTTGCATTGATGATAACGAATATACTATATATTTGCGACGTATTGAAAAACATGGTAATCTACCCTTCTATGTTTTCATAACGGATTTTTCATTATTTGGAAAAAAAAGACAGGCCATGCCTCGATAATGCCATATCTGACTTATACTACATTATATATTGATTTTTAATATACAAGTAATTTTCAGAAGAAAATCTAAAAGGAGGAAGAAAAGGAAGGCAGGAGAGTCTGTCCTCAGCTGCACTCTTTATTGTCTTCTTCTTCTTCTTCTATTAAATTGGCTCCTGCCGCTAATACGCGGACAATACGGCCAGCATTTGCCACTGTTTGATTAACAAAATCTGGAACACGTTGCGTAACAAAGTCCGTATGGAAATTATCGAAAAACTGAGTGGAGATCAAAGCCGACAGTAACAGTCGCAATACTCAAAAAAATTTTTGCACTCTTTATTGTGATTGCGCTATTATTTCTGCATTGAAAACGAAACGGATGTATACGAACTGATGAGGAGGAAAAGAGAAGAGATGAAGGATACAAAAAGACAAAAAGTTCAATCGCGCGGAACCTGTTCAAGAGGGATAAAGGGAGATCACGTGCAGGGCGGATCGACCAAAATATATAATGCTGCGTCGCGGTATGGAAAATAATAGAGACACGTCATTCGCCGTTAAGTAGAACGTTTGCCATTTATCTTTTTAAGCTGAGACGATGTAAGTATTCATATCGAGAGAGAAAAAAAGAACGAAAGAGCTAGAGAGATATAAGTGCAGAAAGTGTAACCGGAGAATAGTATCGGGTAGACAGCAGCGCAAGCAGTCCGAAGTCAGCGTAAATTCGCGCGTGAGAATTATATGCCAAGATTCGGAACGGACTGGATCGGATGAAGTTATAGCTACCAAAGGTACATATGTATACGTGCCGCGCCCGTCTGGGCGACCCGATCACCGACCCGAGAGGAGATTCAACCATCAGATTCGACGTTGACACGCGGGGGGACACGGATGGGGAATGATGATGGGTGCGCTGACATTCCTCGGTCGTAAATAAAAAGTGTCGTATTTAGCTTCGCCGAAGCGACGGGGGAGCGAGGGGGGTGGGAAGGGTGATGACGATAGCCGATCCTGGAACCGAGAGCTACACGACCTACACATACGTACGGCATCCGCTAAAGTCCAAATGAGACGGATATATGCGTACCGTTTGCTTATTTATCGCCTCTCGGTTGTCATAATAATAGATTCGTGAAGAAGAGGACTTCCTGCGAATGAATATATATATATATATATATTCAAGATCAAGATCGCGTGATATACCTACTATGCAAAGACACGCGTGCCACTTCAGCATCCTCGACGGAAGATGTGATTTTTTTGAAAGCGTTGTTAAGTTTTATGCTTGAGCAACGAGCTAGAATTGTCTCCGAATAACGCAACGTTCGTGCGTTTTACAGGGAAAAACGTGAGTAAATAGCAGACGACGAATTATTCTTATTTAATGTAAAATTTGAGCTATTTGTCGCTCGACAAAAACAGTTTCATAATTACATAATCACGTTTGATAATACAATGTATGGAGAAGGATATATACCCTTGAATCAAGAAGCTAATTTTTTCATTTCTCTTTTTTTTTTATAGAAAAGATTGAAGCAGGTGAGATCATGTTTCGTCGAATTTTAATACACCTCGACGCGACTTTTCGAATTTCAAATTCCGAGACGCGATTCGTCTCCAACTTCAAGCTTATCAGTCGCTGACAATGCTGACATGCGCCGTATGTCGCAAACAAATTTGAAAACGTCGCCGGTCGCCGGTATGTACACACATGTAAATAATATCCCAAGCAAATCGACATATTTCGATTACTGCATGCAATCGTATATATACATTTACAAGTATAACGTATAAACTTTGTACAGCGATTTTATGCTCCGATATACGTCGAACTTTTCGCAGGAAACGTTTACCGGACCACGTTGCTGAATCGAGCGCGCGCGCGCGCCAGGCCACGTGACAGCGGGTACCAATCGGAACGAAACTAAAGATCCCAGTTATCAAGCGTCCACTGGTATCTCTCTCTCTCTCTCTCTCTCTCTCCTTCCCTCGGACGCTGTGGCGTATGTCTCTGTCTCGCTCTCGGGCCAGAAGGTGTAGAAGGTGCAGGAGGCAGAAGCTCACGCGACTCCGTAAGTTTGTAAGGTGAACCCCTTCTCGTCTTTCCCTCCTTTTCTCTCCGGCGTCTAAAAATTGTGCCTGTTTCGCTTAGAGCGCAGAAGGTATAACGTGGTGCAGCTATAAGAGAAGCGGATGAGTCTGCATCAGTATCAGTATCAGTATATCGCGGCTGGCACCATATTACCACCACCACGTCGCCGCCGCCACCACCACCACCACGTCGTCGTCGCCGCGCGGCGGCATCCCTCCATCGAGTCGCCGCCGCGGTTCAAAACCTGTCGGTCTGCATTCCAGTGTCGCCGCCGGTGAACGCCAAGCAGCAACAGGCCAGAGCCAGCAGCGGCGGCAGCCAGCGGTCTCGTCGTCAAGCGCGTCCCGTTCCGTCCCGTGTGCCCGTGTCCCGTTTTCGCCGCGACGCCGTGTACCCACACCGCGCGCGCGTCCGCTGAGTTCGCGCTGAAGAACATGAAGTAGACGAGGGTGACCGTCTACTCTCTCGTCGGGGTGATCGTCTCTTGTGCGCGCGCGATCGAGAAACCGGGGAAGCGCCCGGCGTGAAAAGAGGAAGCTCTACAAAGGGAGCACGCGGGCCACCGCCGCGGCGGCCGCGTATCTTCACCGGGTCTCGTTCCTGGCGCGGTGCGGCGTTCGTCTTCCCGAATTACATCCCGCGGGGTCGGCGAGCGACGCGCGGGGCGAGAGGACACCAATCTTTCGGCGTCGGTTTCGGTCGGCGCGGCAGGCTCGAGAAAAAGGGTAAGCTCGCCACTTCTCTCTCTTTCTTTCTCGTTCCCTCTCTCTCTCTCTCTCTTCCTCTTTCTCTCTGCCTGCTTCCCTGTTTCTTCCCTCTTTTTCTCTCTCTAGGCGGACGATCTTGGCTCCGGTGCAGGTCGATCGATCGCGCGATCGTGGAACCCGGTCCTCCGCTCGGAACCGCTCGCGTCCGATCGTCCGGTCGCCCCGCGTCGGAAAGGGAACACCACCACGCTCCGGAGATTTCCGTTTCCACGGGAGAGAATTACGGACGTCGGACACTGGATCCGGATCTTCCCATCCGCGTTGCGTTACGCTCTCTGTATTTAGAGTGGGCACACGCTCGTTCTCTGTTAGCACTTTCTACGTGCGAGACGAGGCGCCGCGCAACTTCCGAAGGAAGAAAGAGGGAAGATGCGAAGTGTGGAGGAGACACACGGCTGGGAGAGGGACACGGGGGCCTGGAGCGTTTTCTTCCGCGTCGATTACCTTCATTCGCACAGTCTATTCTTTAGTCCAAATTTTTATCTCTCCGTATGTCTTTCTGGAAACGTATCGCGAGAGAAGAATTGCGAAAGTTATTACAGTTAATTCACGCGTAAAGAAGATTCGGTAAATCCTCTTTCTTAATAGTTTGTTGTTTTTGTACCCTCTCCGAGCTTGTAGCGAGACTCGTGCGTGCACCGGGAGAGCGAGGAAAGAAGGTGGGGGTAAAAAAAGGAGAAAAACATGTGTGGAAGAAACGCAGATAGGAAGTGTATAAAAGAGATCCGACGAAACAAGTGTATTCAGGCGTCGTCGTAGGACGAAAGGGGGATCAAGATATCACGCAGGGGAGTGCGGGAGCGGCTAAAAGCAGGACCTCTCATTCGTTATCATCCACTCTGCTGACTCTGCCAGCGCGTTCTCCCGCTCCGAAATCTCTCTCCCGCGTCCTTCTTTTTTTTTCTTAATCTCACCTGTATTCGCGGCGGCGGATATTCAGGTCCCCGTCGTTGTCGCGAAACCCTCGATAAGCGCGCTTGCGAGACAAATGAGGGGCGTGGAGGCGAAATTCAGATTCGCCAGTTTTATCGCGAACTCTTTCTCCACTCGACCGCGTCGTTCCCGCAGGTAAAAATGCGAAACCGACACTTTGATCGGATTATTGAACCGACAAAATTCACTTGTGCCACGAGATACGATCTGCCCGAATCGGCACGCGCGAGAAGCTCTTCCGACTCCGTCGAGAAACTCGGAGGAACGTGAATTACTCTTTTACATCCCTAAAATGACACGTTAAACCCAACGCATTCACCTCACTTGCTCCGAAATTCCCTTTCTCACTTTCAGAGTCCGCCTCACCTGTTAACGAGACGGAGGAACCCGTTCTTGCCGCCGCTGTCGTGATCGCGATCCCGCCCGATCCTCGATCCCCATAAACGCACCGCGAGAGACGGTCCTTCGCTGGAATACTAATGACACGGATAGTCATTTATGGCACGGCCACGCATTCCGCGTAGAGCAGGAAGGAGAGCCCGTCTTAAAGGATCAGAGCATTTTCAGGGCGGAAAGTCTCTCTCTCGGAGCGGTCAGATTTTTTTTTTCGAGTGTTAGATTTTTCAGATTTCTCACAAAAGATTAGGACGGACCTCGGTCATCTTTTCTCGTCTGTGTCTCCTATACATAAATCGCGTCGAATTGAATATTCAAAATAACAGGCGACTCGGACCCGCGTCGACTCAAGATCTACGTGACAAAACTTGTACGTTAATTATGAATATCCGAATATTATAATTGTATTATATCCGGTTATTGAATTGTAAATTGCATTCGGTACTCGGGAAAATACGTACATACACTAAAGAACGTATTATCAAAAATTGTCAATTAGGTATTGTCTGTGACAATTTCTCTCGTAATTAATCTCTCCTACGCAATATATTTTTTCTTCTCTATTACACTTCATAAATTTTGCAGCGTATGACACATCAACCCGCCTTGTGTATAACATACACCACGACGATTAAGTCGTTAATACGACGGCGCGACGGATTAGGTGTAATTACGGCGCCGCAGATTGCGCGTGCAAACCCATCGGTCGCGCGTGCACGCGTTCTCGCGTTCGTGCCAAGAGGGGCGCGGAGTGGACAACCACTGCTTTGGAA
The DNA here is from genome assembly GCA_030770255.1 of Temnothorax ravouxi. Classification (NCBI taxonomy): domain Eukaryota; kingdom Metazoa; phylum Arthropoda; class Insecta; order Hymenoptera; family Formicidae; genus Temnothorax; species Temnothorax ravouxi. The sequence goes on from JASTWP010000109.1 coordinate 153,563, forward strand.
TTCGGCTTCTTTATTTTTACGAGAGGTAACATCGGAAACCAGCCTCTTTGCGGCCCTTCTCACCTGTTACGTACCACCGCCGTTTACGCTACCATTTAACCAGAAGTTAAGAGTCTCCTCGTACATAAAACACGGTGGGCTGCCGTCGCGCCGATAATCTTCCGGCATACACTCAAATTGTCTCTCCCTCATTTCCCATTTTTTCTCAATCTCTATCTCTTTCTCCTTCTTTCTATCAAGTTTCTATATCTAAAAAAGATATTTATTAAGATTGATTAAACATCTCGTTATCTCTTGCTTTATCTTTTGCTCCTTTATTCGTTTATTTTATCGAGTACCGATTTCTCTCTTTCTACGTATTAAAGTATACAGACAAAAAAGTGGATAAATGTATTTTTTACACAATTTTGGAAATTTCTATGAAATTACATCATATATATCACTAGAGGGCTATGAATATTTAAAACTCTCTAATTACCATATTTTTACACTGCAGATCGCACCAGACGAGAATTCCTAAATGTGATTACTATATGTTAATTATTCTTTCTCTGCATCAGTCGACATCGATTTTGATTCTCACACGCGTCGTACAACTTATTTAATTAGCATATAATATTAATTAAAAATTAATATTTTTAAGTCTTATTAAATTGAATCAAAGGAGAAGATACATCATCATATTGATTACTTGTATTACACTGGCGCTGGTGAGAAAATTATACTGATTAAACAACCGTCGCATTAACATAGTCATTGTGCATTAATCAGGTGCGAAAGGGGTATTCCTCGTGCATGAAACTTATCTTAATCGTCGCTTCGCCGAGGAATCGAGGCGCGTTCTCGTTCGCCAACCTTTTCCGCACTCGGGAAAACGTCGACGTGATAGTTTCAGATACCATTAAAAAAACGAGCGTGTGGGTGCGTAGTACGACGTCGCGATCCGTGATGTGAATGGATATACCTACGCGCGCTGTAGCGGCGTATCGTAACGCTTAGCTCGAGGAAAAAGAATTATTACCGTCGCTCTCCGCCAAAGCGGGCGCGCTGCGCGCGAGTATATGGTTTTCTGATGGCCTCGCGCGAGCGGGCACGTGGGTGTAAAACGGTTCGCGCAATGAACGGCAGCTTTCGACGCCGTATATGGATATTTTCTAGACAGCCACGCGTCACCCAGCCGACTCCCTTTTCTCGTTATTATTACGCGAGAAACAAAAATCCGTTATGTTTCATTGCTCGTTATCATTCGTCGTTGTGATTCGCATAAGGTTTGTTCTCTCTTGCTTACGTCTTTTAGCGCCGCTGCACTTTTTTCCCTCTATAAAATCTTCCAAATGTAATAATCTTTTTAAAAATAGGGATTGTAAAGATTGCAATGAGGACATTTTATGAAACAGAACGATCTTGTATGTGCTATGTATACCTACTATATTTTTTATGGATAATTGTTACCCATTTTTTTCACAGAATGATATGTATTGTATTTTATCATATGTAAAACTTGTAATTTCTTTAAGCTGGACCGTTATTGTCATTTCGTGTGTCTTTAATTTAGGATGAAAAATGTGTTCTATTTTCACGTGAACTCGGCGTTCTAAACTTAAACGGTATGCTTGCTCGGTATTAATTTTAGTAGGTCTTCGCCGACACTCTGCCAGCCGCATATTTGCTTTCCCGCGGAGGTCCGGAAAAAAACAACCAGTAGCACGCGAAATGTCTAGTTAACTTAATGGCACTGTCTTCTTTCGTGCTTGCAGAATGTGTCAAGATGACATCTATCTCCTCTTTATGTGGCATCATCGTTATCCTGTTCTACAGTCCGATCGCGTATACATGCGGTGAGCTTCTTAAGACAGTGTTACGTAAATATACTCCGGATGCCGCGCGAAAGAGAATAATAATGTTGCATTTGATGTTCGTAACAGAGAACGACAAGATACAGGAGTTGGGTATGTCCTTTACTCGACACCCGCAACCTCTGGCCGCTCCGTTGAATGACGACGTGAACTTTGAGTGCAGCCTCAATATCCCCGCGGAGCGTTTCGCTTGGCACCACAGGCCTCTGGGCTCAAGCAAATGGACCCCGTTGCTCAATCCCAACGTCGGTGGCAAAACGTCCCGGCACGTTGTCACGGGCTCAAGCAAATGGACCCCGGTGCTCAATCCCAACGTCGGTGGCAAAACGTCCCGGCACGTTGTCACCTTCGATAACGAGTCGAAGGCCGGAGACTACCGTTGCATCGCATTTTTCGGTGAGTCACCACGAAAATTAATATACTTTGTTCAATCAATAATCCATTTTGTTTTATTTGAAAACTATACGTAATACAAAATGATGTCAGGATTGTACTATCTACGATAGAATATAGCCGTTCTAGAGTATACACACCAAGAGATTACATAAATTCTTTTTAATTTTCTCACAGGTATCAGTGGTTTAGCATCGGATCCAGCGAGATTGACGCTCGCGACGATACAGAACTTCTCTGATAAGAATGATGTCTTCATTGCGGTGGCGGAGGGTAACACCGTGCCCATCACATGTCCCGTACCGTATTCCGAACCGGAAGCCATAGTGCAGTTCTACAAGAACGACGTGCTTATCAAGGACGTGGATTTGGTGAATGGCAAGACCATGGTCATCAAGAACGTCAGAACGACGGACAGTGGATCGTACCACTGTAGCGTTAACAATTACATAACGGTGGTAACATTTATGAGCAACTATAAGACCATCTTGACGGTACACGGGAACTTGACTTTCCAACTACCGTATCTCACCAAACAACCGCAAACGGAATACATTGTTCCGCGTGGCAAGAATGTCACGTTAGAGTGTTTCGGCGCTGGTTATCCTGTGCCGCGCGTCACTTGGAGTCGCCTAGGCGGCTCTCTACCGTCAAAGTCGGTGAAATCACCCATCGGTTTGACGTTGGTCCACGTGCAATCATCCGATCGCGGGGAATATGATTGCGTATGGAGCAACGAGGTTCGACAGATCAAATCGGCGATTATCTTGAGGGTGGTGGAACCGCCGAGAGTCACGAGACAGCCGAGCGCGTGTAAATTTCACGAGGGCGGAAAATTGCAGCTCTCGTGTAACGTAACGGGCGAGCCGGAACCAATCGTCGAATGGCTTATCAACGGAGAGTCTCTGATGCCTAGCAAGACACAGGAGATGAGAGGCTCCACTCTTATCATATCCGAGGTCGAGAAGAAGCACGCCGGGATCGTTCAATGCGTTGCCAGCAACGAGTACGGATCCCATTCGGGATACAACCTGTTGCAGGTTCAACCGACGGAGCATATTGTCGGCGGCAAGGCTGAATCGAAGCCGGACGGCACTATGTCGAGGCATAAGCATACCAGGATCGGTGGTAGACGCAAGAATAAAGAAGGAAGGAAGAAGGGAGGCGCAGGTAGTTATTTGCTTGTGTTATCGTCGTTTCGTACATTTTTCTTATCGTTTTATCAAACGTTTGGTTGACATATCGCTGATTAAATTCCTTTAGGGACGGTTCTCTTTCGTGAAAAATTCTAGAACTCATAATTTTTGTTAAACATAAAATTAAAAGGCGCTTTTTGTATGATTAATTTTAACGTATTATGGGTATTGATTAATTTACATTCTTACGCTTTGGACCGAGATTTTCAGTTGAATATAAAACTACATAAAGAAACTGAATCAATTTGAAAAATTATAGCATTTTCAATTTTATTCAAATTATTTTTATAATTTTTTCCTTTTTAATTTTTTTTTTTCAATTGCATATATATAATTCTGAAGTCAATCTTTGTATTAGACAGATAACATCCAGGTTGATATATTAAATACAAAGCAAGAAGATCGAACTTTTTTGCGTGGGGGTTCGGGAGGCGGAGCCCCTGACCAGAGCTCGCGAGCCTTCGAAGGCGGCAGCGCGAGCAAGCTAGTTGTTTTTGTCACTTTTCCTCCGAACGATGTCTTCCTTCTGCTTACCGCCCACCACAGGCTCAATGGTGTAGCCTTTGGTGGACAGTTCTACTGTTCCAATATATATCTATGAGCTCTAATTAATTAATGTACAAGCAGAGCGGATCACTATGAAAGTATCGTTATTATGGTCGCGCTCTTAATTTATTTTATATTCTACATATTTCCGTATCGATGATTAAAATTTAAATTCTGTTGCAATTTTTTATATTTTAATCACAAAAAAATTGATTTCTCTCTTCGTGGTTCTTTCAGCAGCAGTGATTTTGGTACCTCCGGATCGGCCCAACGTCACAAGATTGTCCGACATCTCCGTCATGGTGCGATGGTCGGTGCCGGAGAACAAAGGTTTACCGATACAATTTTTCAAGGTCCAGTATCGAGAGATCGGCACGAAGACGATTGGTAAACAGGCGAAGTGGATGACGGCTAACTCGGAGATACCGACTCATGTGCGATCTTTCGAAGTGACCGACTTGCAGCCCGATCATACCTATCGATTCAGAATTGCCGCGGTGTACTCGAATAACGATAACAAGCTGAGCCGGAATTCCATGCGTTTTCATCTCAACAGGGATACCGGTATTGAGAGCAATAGGATGCCGATACCCTTGTTGACCAACACTGAGGCGTTGGGACCACATGAGGTGTTGTTGGTTTGGCAGAATCCCGACAGGTCGGCGAAAATCGACGGATTTTACATTTATCATCGGGCCTCCACCTCAGCTGGCGAATATCTGAAGACCACCGTCGAGGGAAAGAATGCCTTTAACATGACCATTTCCCACTTACAACCCGACACCACATACGAATTCAAAGTCCAAAGCTTCTCCGTAGACGCGGCGTCGGAATTTTCCCAAATATTGCGGCAGAAAACTAAAAAGCTCGTCGTCGAGCATCCGGTTCAGCAAGTGGTGGCGGAAAATAAATTAAGACCGAGCGAGAGTAACAAGAATGTCAGTATACACGTTATAATCGGTGGGGTATTTGGAGCATCGCTCATTCTGATTGCTCTCGCCTTCGCAGCGAGATTTCTATACAAAAGAGCGAAGTATAAGCAAAGTCAGGAGTCGCAAAGCGAAGGTACATGACTTAACGAACTGATAAAACGCAGTTTTTGTGTAATCTTGAATGTATAAAGATGACATTCTTTTCTTTTGACGAGCAGGTAAACCGATAACGAACGGACGAGTAATGAACGGTGGAGTCACAGACTCCAAGATTAACATTACGTCCAATCCGCTTGCCGGCCTCGACACGTCCGAAGATATAATGCAGCCTAAGGTCAGTATTTGTAAGTAACAACGTCTGCACTTTTATTTCACCGGAAGAAAGTAACGGAACTGAATTTGGTCATTCGGGGTTTGTCCAACAATAATGAGAAGCATCGAATTTCGTTCTTAAGCTCTCCGTGTACAATTTTGTGTACTCGATTTCTTCGAACCGTAGTTGCTTGCCTTTGATCAGTCATTTACTTTCCTTCCGGAAGTCAGTACGATTCTAGACGAGCGCGGAATATCTGTTTAGTCGCATATAAAAAGATTCTGCCGCTTCAACAATTAAAGATATGAATTATCTTCGAATTATGAGCAAGATGGTTCAGCAGGACTTTTACGAGGATCTCACATTTACTCGACATCGAGTTCTGCTCTCGTCTAATAGTGTAAATGCGACATTAAATTGCCCGATATATTAAGGAGACTAGTCTTTTCTAGTTTTAGCATTGGTCGCGCGCTGCTCTTTAATTCTACTCGCTCTCTGCACTCTCTCTGGAGCCGCTTTTCTTTTGTTTTTCCGAACGCGACACACGCACGTTACCACTTACACGCTCTAGATCTGAAAAAAGAAGCGAACGAACGAACGAACACGCATGTTTCTAAATCCAGAGCGGGCAACAGTCGTCGATGGAAATGACGTCGTTTCTAAACGGCCAAAACAACAATGGCAGCAACAACGGCCATAACAACGGCGACGCAGCCGGGTCTGACGTGAACGTCACGTCACATAACGAGCCGTCGTCTCTGCGCCAAGGGCCGCTGCCTATCGAACAACGTTTGTGAGAATGATTGCAGCTATATCTCTATTTTATAGACGGTAAGAATGCGACTCAACCCGCATCCTCGAGGACGGACATTTACACCGTTGATCGAACGTACGAACCTATTAACGAACTTTATTTCGCGGGAAGAAACGTAAGGACTTGTCGACACGTTATCTCAACGAGAAACTTAACTTATAGACTGTATTTAACGTATTCAGCTATTATCGCAACTATGAGACTGTTGCAAGACATTTACAGGGTGTCTTAAGTAGATATGCTCAAACGTATCGTTACTGTAGATTGGGATTAATTTCGCGCAACTTGCGCGGGGAAAAGATATGCGACGTCGCAGATTTCCTGGCAAATACAACGCACCTTTTACATTCAGTATAATCGAGTATAGTATTGTGAAAAGAGATGTTTCTTTCCACGTCTTCCGTTTATCACAGACAGTATTTCACGACACAGCCGAAATAGTCCCATTTTATAGTACATAATTAGAAAGTAAAAAACGATCTGATTGCATCCTATGACATATTTTTTGTCTTTCCCTTTCTCTTTATAAGGAAACGTTATTAAGACCCTTGTTCCGTTAAGTAGATGTGAAATTTAATTAATGTACCTGTGAAATAACTGACTTAACTGTTACATATCTACTTAACGGTCGTAAACTAGTGAGGACTGAACAACGTTGTTTAGTAATTTTTTCTATCCCTTTTCGCGTGTTGTACACACTTTTACATCACTTTCATACATAGGCTGCTTTTTAAGAGTTTTGTAATAAAAGCTTATGTATCTAAAGTACATAACGTAAGGATACACGATACGTATAGTTACATTAACTATATTCGCCAATGTTGAAAAGAAGGTAGTGTGTGTCATTTTACGATAGAGAGTTATTAGTAATATTCTTTTTCTTCATACCTCGGTCGAAAGTACGTACTTTCGTCCCTAATAGCAAGGACGAAAGTTTAACATTTACTCCCTGTGAGAAGTACATGCGTGCCCTCTTATAACCTTAAACCTTAACGCCCTTTAACCTTAAAAATAGTCATCAATATTGTTCTGTCGTCAGTTAATTTAATATTAAAATATTATTAAAGTCAATTCAATAATCTAGCAAAAATGAACAATATGTCATCTGATGAATCCGTAGACGAGGAAGAAGTTATACGAAATTTCGATGCAGAAGCAATATGACAAGACTTGACTCTTCGAATGTATTTGATGCCTGCCCCCACGACCAGCAGCACTCGTTTCGCTCGTGCCGCAAATGTCGGGGGCAGGCATCAAAAACATGCTTATTAACATTTAAAGTTAAAAAAAGTAAAATTAATAACGTACTTTCGACCGGCTATGAAGAAAAATCGTATACACTACGCGGGCCGAAAATTCAACTTTCGGCCCTTGTAGTGTAATATACTATTTTTTATTAAATAATGAAGACATAATGGTTGAGTCATATATTGTTAACATTTTCTTGGTGTGTATGCCTGTTATTTTTATAAATGTTTTCCTAGCTGCGGACAGAGTGGCTGAATAACTTTCTAATGTCATCCATGACCAATGCAATACAACACGTCACGATATCTCTGACGGTGATTTGTTGTCAAAATTATATACATATATGTAGAACGTTGTTTATATTGCGAGCGGGGAAAAAAAGGAGATTGTGATAAAATTTATATTTTGATAATTGGTATTTTGCGTATAACGGCAAAAGACGAAAATTGTAAATACGAGTGTACAAAACTTTTCTAATAAATTATTTAGAATGTTTGGCTAATGGAAATTACTGCAATTCGCAATTCTGTAAATTGGCAGCGAAGCTATAGTGAAAATATCCATTGTACATACTAGGATAGCGTTCAAGCGACACGAATGAGTACATGTGCCTTACATCTTGCCTGAATATAATGATGAACTAAAAATAACTGATTATTTATATACTTCTGTACATGTATACCACCATTTTGTGTACTTAATTTTTATAAAATAAATTATATTCAAAATGGAATGGAAAAATGTGAAACACGCGCGTGCCTGTATGAAGTGAAAGCTTTATAAAAAACATTCCTTTTTTTTATTCAGCGTGACTGTACAATATAACATGCTTTAAATATAACGAATGTGTGATTTAAATGATGAATAAATCATTGCGGTGAAATACCATTGGAGATCCACAGCCAAATGTAAGTCTTCTAACACAATCAGTTAATATGAATCTTTCTTGATGAAATTTGTAGCTTCAATAATGAAATGTAACAACTTTTTATACGGTCCGTAATTGTACGATCGCATCAAAGTTCAGGACAAAATTTCACTCTATTTGTACAATTTATTCATATTTTTATACATGGAATTCTATTATAAAATTAATTATTTTTATGTATATATCATATTTTTTTATGTATCATTATGCGTGACGTACAATTTATTCATGGTATATATTCTGAATCTTTAAATATCTTCCACGTGTTACGGACGTAAAGTACAAAAATAGAATTTTATCGCAAGTTACGTAAGCCATCCAAAGCTATAGGGCTTTACGTAATAGGGCTTCCCTTATCTCCCGTCGCGGTCGTCGAATGCTTTTGAATCGAAGGACCGTTCCCGCCGCGCCGGAGCACTGCGCCGTCTGCGCCACTTCCGGACAGCTGGACAGAGGGCGCTCGGCGCGATTCCGCTTTCCGCTACCTGGATTTAAAAGTAACCGTAAACGGCGTAAACCGTGTAGCGGCCGGATCGGATCGTGTCGACTGTCGTGTGCCGGGGAAAGGACTGTTCGGGGCGTGCGTGCGCATAAATAAATCGGTCGAATCATCACAGAGAACGTCGTCCTTCGCACGGATTGTAATGTTCGCGAGATTCGTCCGGGTCAGGGGGTCGAGCGAGGTAATCAGCTGAGTTCTCAACTTGCAGCCAGAAACGAATTTGCGAGGTTCGGTGTTCGGTGAATCCGGATTTAGGCGCATGACGACCTCTCTTCTCCTTTTTTTTCTAGAGCTTTTTATGAGTGATCGTGCGAAGCCGTAAACACCGGCGGATCTCCGTTCAACGGCCAGCGGGACGCGTCCGAGATCAGGATGTGCGATTTGATAGACCTGAGCAGTCCGGACGTGAGGAGTGCGCTGGAGCCGGCGAAGCTTGCGTCGCCGCTGATCCCGCCGCCGGAGGGTATCGAGTGCGACGACGGAACGGGCACGGAGTCGGCGACGGGGAAGCGCGAGGGCGACGGTAATAACAATCCGTTCGACCGAGCGCTGCACGAGACCGTCGAGTACGTCAGCAAGAAGAATGATCCCTTCGAGGTGATGCTGCAGCGAGCCTTGAGGTCCAAAGAATGGAAAAGCTCGCAGTCCGTGGACTTTACGGACGACTTTACACCGAGGCGTAAGAAGAGGTACTTGAAAACGATGAACAAGACGTTGGGTGTGCTCGACGAGTCGTTGCTCGAAAGCAGGTTTGGCTTGTTCGGCGGAGACAAGAGGGAAGCGAAGATCAGGACGGGGAGTGGCGATATCGATGCGAGAAACACTTACGTCCGCGATGGCAAAGCGGCAGACGATGCGTCTGTCATCGAGCAGGGGCATAAGGTATCTGTTGGCGGACCGGACTCGCTCGAGTTGTCCATCTTAAGTCAGTCTGCGATGAATGACACGCTGTTCCTAAGCTGTGCTAAGCCTGAGGAGAATGGCAGGGTGTCACCTTCCTTGGAGAAGGATACTTGGTTCGGAGGATTTGCCTTTCCTTCAAACGCCAAACATATTAAGCCGCCAAACGTTCAGCGTTCGTTGTCGCAGGGAGCTGGAAAGTCACCGAAAGGATTGCTGGGTCTGAATAGGAGATCGCAATCCGTGACGGACGGCCGTAGGAGAGTCTCGCAGAGCACCAACAGCACCTGTGTCGTCTGTCCTGGACAGGGCCTTCTTGGAAAGTAAACTGAGCGAACGGTCTGTATTCTCCAATTTATCGAACGCCTCGTCTATAACGAAATTGACTTCTTCTTCGCTGTCGTCGTCAATACTGTCGAACGATGCTTTGAACCACGCTTTCCTGGATGACGGTTCGTTGAAAAGCAGTCAGGAGAAGATGAATGCAAGCGAAAGTTTTGTGGATATAAAGCCGAGGAAATACGACTTTTCGGATTTGGCGGAAAGACTTAACAAATTGAAATATGCTATGAACGATACGACCAGTACCTCGAGTGTAACGAAGAATGACTCCGATTCCACGAAAGAGGAAAATAATAAACGGACCCTGAATAATAAATTGATAGATGTCGATGTATTCGTGCCAGAACAAAATAAGGAATTTAATAAAAGCTCATCTTCCACTTGTTCTTCGGACTCTGTATTTGCTGTAAGATATTTAACAGAATTATATACTGCATAGTGTTTAGTATTTTGCAAGAAATATTCACATTTTGTTAATATCTTAACACTTAAACATAAATGTATGGTGTTTCACAAAATTAATTTATTTCTAAACTACTTGATATTGAAGCAGAAAATAAAAACTGATTACAGAATACAAGTAAAGTCGATAGGTCAATCCTGAATGAGGCTAAGGTGCTTGCAAGGACTTTTGAGGAATTAGCATTAAAAACAGATTCTGGATGTAAGTATTTTATAATATTTATTATAGCACTTGCAATTAATTTAAGTTCTTAAGGTAAAGATTCTTTTTCATTATATTTCTTTTTCTTCACCAGCTGGTACGGATGATGATTTAATTTCGAATAATACTCTATGGATGTCAGCATTATTACCGGCATTTGATGATGAACCTGTAGTAGATGATTTAATTGATTTACCTGTCTCGCCAGAAGGATACTCGAGAGACATTAGAAACAATGATAAGAGGCAATCTTCTACAAGTAGTGATAGCGCGGAAGAAAATTTATTGAAAAAACTGGAATCGCCATTTACCGGTGTTTCTGTTGTAAAACAAGATGTATCTTCGTTATTGTCAGATCTCAGAAAATTAATTAAAGCAGAAAGTAATACAGAAGCTAAGAAATTACTTGATAATCTGGAAAACATTTTGGATGTTAATTATAAAAATAATACAGAGTTATTAGTAACTTGTTTAAATATATCAAATAAGTCACAGAGTTCTCAGAAAATGCCCTTGGATAGCATCGAAAGATCCGATAAATCAAGTGTAGATAAAAGCGAGGAAGGAAGCGATAAGGTATCATCCTCAGAAAAGCTCTGTAATAACGAAAAGTCGCCAGACATAAACTGTACACCGGAAAATACATCGCAAGACATTGTCAGTAGTTCTCAGAAATCATCAGTTACATCTTCATCCTGCAAAGATAGTAACGAAGATCGTACGAGTAGTGGAAATTCATCTGACTTGGCGGAACACAGCAAGCTTGATAAAGAGAAAGATGATCAGGTAGATAAAAAGATAGCGGTAGAATTGCTAATAAATCTCCAGAAATTATTGAGCGGTCAAGCTGAGGATGATGCAACGATACAGTTACTTAAAAATATAGGAAAAGTGTTGAATATCGCATTAAATAATAACATTGGAAATGAAATGCAAGCCAATTGCACTAGGAAACAAAATGTTCAACAGACCTGTACACCTGTAAGAGCGTCACAATCTGGTCGTAATGCGTATTCGTCCGCACTATCGACAAGAGTAGGACAAAGACGAAGCTTGGAGCCAAAATCTAAAGTGAGTAAATCTTTATTATCTTCTATGATGTAATTTTAATTATTTGCATATGCGTCACTGTATTTTTTCTGCCTTTCAGAAAATACAGTTAGAAGAGAAGACAGTTAGAAGAAGTATATCCGCAGTCGAGTCATCACCCAAGAGTACGTCAAACACACAAATACGCAGACGTAGGGACACATCTGAATTGGAGAATCGCCAAAAACGTTTTTCAAGCGACCCTGGATTCATTAACAATCTATCAAGTAAAAAACTTGCGATTCCAGAAAGGAACAATACAAGAAAAGGTAAATTATGTTATTAAATTTAATATTAAATATATAACATTGTTATTACATGATCATTCGCTTGATATATAAATTAATCGAATTACATGTTGAAATTCATTTCAGCGGAAGTTGCAGAGCCTGGTAACAAAAAGGAGAAATCCATCGGTATAAGCGATGTTAAAAATAAGCTGAAGAAAAGATCGGACGTAGTCAGTAAAAGAGGTCCTATGAAAGCAGTGCATCCTGTAGATAACATGCAAAATAAAAGAGGTATGTTTAATCTGTTGAAAGAACTTAAGAACACTTGATTAATTAACTAATAATGTAATAATATCCTCGAATGCTTATTAAACAGAAGTAACTGATAATTTATGATTATAAAAATTGATAACTTTTATAATTATCAACTATGTAAGAGTTGACATTTTATTAACTGATAATACAATCTGCTAATTTTTACAACAATGTAGCATCAGTCGCGAGACAAAGGACATCTTTTCAAGTCACTACTCCACCAAACTCCGACAAAACTACTCCACTGGGTAATAAAATAATCAGCAGCACCCCTAATTCGGATAATAATTGCGTGCCTGAGAAATCTGCAAAATCCAAACCGATAGCCTCGTCAACGCCGGACGGCCAAAAAAGCAAGAACGCACCGTTGACGTCTGTTAATAAAAAACGTAACCTTTCCTGTGATATTTCACCGGTGACTACGTATGTAAACATGAGCGGCAGCGATGAACAGAAGGGCAGTCCTAAAAGGTAAGAGCAAATCGACTTGAAACGATGATCATCTGTTCAGTCTGTCATTTATCAAGAGCATAGAAAATAAAGAAACTTACAAGATTACGTAACGATCGGATTTACTTAATATTTCAGAACTTCTAAGCTGCCGACCCCGAAGAAATGTACAACACCCACGCGTCAGCGAACGGACGCGTATGGCATTCCAAGGTTCTTGACGCCGCCGAGGAATCATTCGTCGCTCAATACGAATAATCCGCAGTCTCCGCAGCGCTTGAACAGGAGCTTAATCAATTTCCACCGATACTCACCTGTGAGCGAGAAAAAGAATGCCGGAAAGATACGGCAGAGTCCGCTGAAGGAATCTAACAGAGTCAGTGCGAAAGTCAAGCCGCTTAACTTGGTACGTCTGTGACGTCTTTCGTACGAGTATCATCGTACCAACTGGTTTTTTGCATTTTATGCGCAGATTTCCAAAATTAAACGACACAGTGCCGGTGATTATGCCGAGAAGGAGAACAATTACGCGTGAACGAAGGGAAAGAAGAAGGAGATCGAAACCACGATCGCGCTGTCGTGATACCGATCACCGATCGTGTACCGGAGATTGCCTCTTATAGAAATTGTCGTAAAAAAGAGATGCGGTTTTGTTTTTTATTTACTTTTGTGATATATTTGTACGTTTTATAATAAAATATGCAGCGAGAAAGTGTGCGATTCGAACGTTCGCCAATCCTGAAATAGTCTCATTAAAAGCGTTATGCGCAAACGTGTGTATCCTTGATGAATTTATTTACGCAACTTGACAAAAACAAAAACTTTGTTGTGCGTTTTTGTGTAGCATAAAAAAAAAATGCTTTTTATTCCGCGTCGAGGATTAAAATTTTAAATTGAACGGGCTGCGACCGCGACCCGTGCGGTCGCTCCGCGCATGCGTCGCCTCCCACTTTCACCACCGTACGCGTGTATGCACGTGCGCGCGCAACGCCACACATGATCACATGATCGGCCGAAAGCGGAAGAGGCCTCAGCGGCGTCGCGGTCAGTCGCGGTTTTCGACATGATAAAAGCAACATTGTAGCGCGAGGCTGGCTTCGCGAGCGCGGCATGTGTCTTTCCAAAAAATTTTCTTTCTCGAGAAGAACTTGGGTAAGTTAATATCTCGAAAGAGCTGAATTCCGTAGTACTGACTGTTCCTCGATTTTCACTTACCGATCCCAACATCGTAATTCGAGAGAGTGGTTACACCGCGGAGATAAACCGTCGGGTTGAGGGGGAGGGGCAATCTAGATCGAATTCCGATTAGCTTCCAATTGACGATTAATTTATCGTGATATTTCGCGTTAACGCAAGTAGCGAACCATAATTTCTAGAAAAGTTTTTAACGCACGGGAAGAGGGATCAATTAGAGAAAACAAATAACAGATATATATCTGTCCCATAACCGAAATTCTATCGCTCTTGTATCAATAGCCGATAAAGTTAATCTGCGTTGATAGAAGTGGTGGACATTAAAGAGAATCGCATCGCTCGCGCAAGCCGGTTTCGCGGATTCTTATTAAAAAAAAAAACTTTTATCTCTTCCATCTATTTTGAATCGCCGTTTCGGGTCAATTAAGTTTGTTTATTCGATCGGAATCAATCGGAATCTACTGTGCGACCGCGTGTTATAATTTCCGGCGGGATTAGGCGCGCGGCCATGCGGACCCGCCGCACCGGTGACGTCGTAAATAAGGCGTCGGGCACCATCCGGCCGACGTGCCGGCCCTATATACCGCCGGTGGAAGAATTGCGCGTTGCGTGCCATCTTGGCTGATCTTGGCGGTCCGTCCATATCCGCGCGTTCGTTCGCGGCCGGCGCGGCGTGCGCTCCGTTTTGTTTTCCGTCGAAATCGGCGCAGCTGGCGGCGCGCATCCATCGGACCGAGCGTGAACGGTCCCGCGGCGATCGAGGTACGAGACTTGGAAGTCCGTGGTGCGCCGCGTCGCGCTATCCACAGGTACGTGCTGGAAATCGAGTTCGTTTAGGCCCCGGGATTGGGTTAACGCGCCATTCTTCTCCGCCGGCGAGGGAGAAAGAGAGAGAGAGACAGACAGACAGAGAGAGGGAGAGATCGCGCGTCGCCTGGCTCAAACGGCGCGCGGCCAGAGGCTACCTCCAGACTGCTCGAGATCGTTCGACGCGACGGAGAGACGATCGCGTTACTTTTCTGAGAAATTCAAGCCCGTACACGCGCGGCTACCGCGGCACGTCGTCGCACCGTGATAAAGGAACGATCGACGCGCACGCGAGAAGAGCAGAGAGCAGACCCAAAGCAGACGACACGCGCGCGAGAAGCAGACGACGATGACAGTGGCGGTGGCGATGGCACTGGTGTCAGTGGCGCGCGTGAAAGACGACGAGGATGAGACGCGTTTCCCGACAAGTTTGGTAAGTTTTTGGCGAGTTACGTATTGATCCGCTCGATCCGATTCGGGCAAGCCGCGTTTCACTGGCGCTTTCCGGCCGGTTGAAAGATCTCCGTTCCGACCCGGCCGCGACGCGGGCCGCGCGGCCGAAGAGCATCGTCGCGCCGTGCGCGCCCGCGCGCACGCGACGCGAACGCGATCGAGGAGCGAGCTCGTCGATGCGCGCCGATACGTATATCGACGCGCGACGACGTCGCGTCGGCGAGGCTGAGATCCTGATATTAGAGAACGGAGGACGGAGGCGCTTTGCCGAGAGAACCGCGCCGGTGTTACGGCGGGCACACACGCAAAGCGCGATCGCGCGCGCGCGCGTAGAGGCGCGCACGCACACAGCGACAATTGTCGTCACTGAGGACACGCCGCGCGCCGCCGCCGTTGCCGCTGCCGCGGCCGCGGCAGGCGGCTGCTGTCGACGTATTCACGCTGGTTACTGGTACTGGTATTCGCACAGTCGTCGCGGCTGTGCGAGGTTCGTTTGAGGTTAGACTGGCCATTCCTTCTCCTCGCGCGATTTTATCCCGGAGTCCGGACCGTTTCCTTCTGCGCCGCGCAACCTTCCTTCGCACACCCGTCGGGCGTTAATTCGCGAGGATCGCGTTCGGTTCGTCGTCGCGTCGACACGTGGGGCGCGCTTCACGCGCCCGGTTACGTTCCCGTTCGTTACGTTTACGCTCGGCGGCGGCCTGAGGTGAGCGCGCGGACCCGGGTACGGTGGTGCGCATTTATTACGCGCTTTTCGGCACGCAGGTAAGTGCAGTAGGCGCGTACTTCCCCACCGGCGCGCGTGGAGAAAAAAAAGAGTCCCCGAGCTCTCGCTCTCCCTGCCCTCCCCCCTTTCTTTCNCTCTCTCTCTCTCTGTCTCTCTTTCGCGCGCGCGTGTCATCTCGCGGGGAGAGGACCGTCCCGATCGGCGATCAAGGTGCGCGCCGAATCAACCCACGTCCCGGCGAGGGCGAGCGGTGCGACCAGGTGCCGGCGCGGCGGTCCCCGTGCCCGTGTGGCCATTGTTTACGAACGCGAGAATTCGGCCGAACCCGGTCCGGTCGGCGGTCTGGAGCCGCGGCTTGGCGCAGCTTGGGGGGACACGCGGACGTTCGCGCGATTGTTGGCGCGGCTTAGGCGCGGCGTTATCGAGGAGTTTCGCGCGACCAAGGTTTTTTTTTTCCGCGAGCTCGGACGCTCGGTTTTTCCCGGCATCTCTGGGCATCTCCGTAGACGCGAGCGAGCGGTCGCGCGCGCGGATGAGGGTGTGAAACGCGCATCGCGCTCCGCAGTTCGATGTTCGATCCGCGGCGCGCCGGCAAGAGATTATCACGCGCGCGCGGGTGTCCTCGCGGTGCGCCTCGCACTCCGTTGTTGTTTTCTTTTTTTTATTCTTTTTCCTCCCGAGCGTCCGCGGGGCACCCGCGCGCGCGTGGCAAGGCGATTCGGAGGAGCGGAGGAGCGATAAGAGCGCGGAGCGCTTCGATTCAAAAACTTTTCTCGGAAACGCTCCGCGCGATAAACGGCGAAGGAGATATCGGGCGATGATCGGCGCGGCGCGACGCGTTCCGATCGAGAGGGGTCGCTCCGGCGTGAGGAACGTTTGGCGCGTTTCACGCTACGCTGCCATAACGCGCGCGCCCGATCGACCCGTCGCGTCGGCCGCCCTCGATCACTCGCGATCGCGCTTCGCGTCGCGTTTCTCCGAATTCTTCCTCCACGCGTCGGGCCCGTTTCCGGATGAAGGAGCGCGCGTCGCGTCGCGTCGCTGCGTCATGTGCGGCACAAAGATCGGATTTATCGCGCGGACACGCGGCGACGGCGGTGGCAACGGCGATAGCGCGCGCCGCGCCGAAGAGCGAGAGCTCGATGGAGCGCGCCCGTCAGCGCGACGACGAGACAGCGAGGGTGAGAGACGAAGAGAGAGAGGGCGAGAGTTGATCCGCGCGGTTCCCGCGACGAGAGACGACACACGGCAGAAAGCGCGACCGCGCGCCGCGACCGAAACGCGAAGGTTCCGACGTGCGCGAAATGGAAGAGCCTGCTGCCGGGACGATGTCGAAAGTGGAGGAATCCTCGGGACCACGTTCGAGTCTCGTAACGTAGAATTTAAATTTGGTATCAGTGCGGCGTGGTGCGTCGCGGTGCGTCGCGGTGCGGCGAACACACGGACGGACCTACGGACGGACGACAGAGCGGACCGACATCGACAGCGCGCGGTGCGGCGCGGCGCACGCACACGCGAGACACGCCGAAACGAGAGGATCGCGCGCGGAAACGTCCGGCGCGTGTGGATCGTGGTCGCGCGTCGCCGCGCGTCTCTCTCTCTCGCGCGCGCGCGCTGTTTCCAAAAATCACAAGTCTGCGTTTGGTTTGCGAAGGTCCCGGAGCGCCCAGGTGAGATCATTATCAATCCGGACATCGGAACTGTGATCGTAAGCAACGTGGGTCGTCGTCATCCCCGGCAACGAGGAGGGAGGACGGGGTTAGTCGAGGAGCGGTTAGCGGCGCGGCGGCCGGCCGAATCGCGAGGGCGAGGACGGAGAGGGCGAGGAAGAGGGAGAGGAGTGAGCGATAGAGCGAGAGGCAGCGTCGCGCCCCGTATATCGATACGAATGACGAAGATGCAGGAGCACCCGGTGCAGGCGGCGCCGAGGATCACGCACGAGGACCACATACTCGAGGCGATCGATCAGCTCCGTCGGCGCAAAGCGCGCCCAGATGCCGATCGCATCTGCAATTATCTCCTCCGAAACTACGCGGTGGACGCGCGCGACACGATCGCCGATCTTCATCGGCTGATCGAGGTCGAGAAGGTGATCCAGGTCGATTACAAGGGTAACACCAGTTACCGCAACGCGAAGAAGTGGACGCGGCTGCAGCTCTTCAAGAATCGACCGGAGGGCTTCCTCAAGGAGAAACTCAACACGGGCATGGTGTCGAGCGCGGTCTCCGAGCTCGTGGTCGAGGAGCCCGATTACCTTGACCAGGGCGTCCCGGCCTGTCGCCTGATCGAGCATCTCCTCGACGGCGTCTCGAGCCCGACGTCGCGTCGCGTGGTAGAGGAGTTTCTCGGCCGGGAGGTCGCGAGCGGCAATCTCGCGCGCCTGTCCAACGGCAATTACTCGCTGGTCGCGACGTCCGACATGACGACGGACGCGACGCAGTCGCGACGCGGCGGCGCGGCCGACACGCAGCCGTCCTCCTCCGCGGCGGTCGCCTGCGCCCTGGAGAACGGCAACGCGACGCAACGGCGTGTCGGTAAGGTGGCTGCTACCAACGGCACCGTCACCAATGGCACCAACGGCTTAACGCCCAAGGTGGCCAAGACAACGGCAGCGGCGACGGCCACGGCCACGGCCACGGCAACGGCGACGGCAACGGCAACGTCCACCGCGGCGGAGCTCTACGAGTTCAACGAGACGGATAACCTTACCGACACCACGTCCAACAACACGTCGCGATCGTCCTCGCGGCAGGCCAACGACAGTCCGAAACTGGAGCAGCAGGATTGTGTCAAAAAGGAGGAATGCTACGAGGTCAGCGGCGACAAGAACGACGTCGAGCGCGGCGGCAGCGCGTCGCCGCCGACCGTCGAGGTGACGTGCAACGGCAGCGGTGGCGGCGACGACGGCGGCGGCGTCGTCGACAGTGGCAAACAGGAACGCGATTCCCCGGAGGTGGCAGCGCCGACGTCGACTACCGTGGAGAACGAT
Organism: Temnothorax ravouxi; assembly: GCA_030770255.1. Classification (NCBI taxonomy): domain Eukaryota; kingdom Metazoa; phylum Arthropoda; class Insecta; order Hymenoptera; family Formicidae; genus Temnothorax; species Temnothorax ravouxi. The sequence continues at coordinate 172,451 of JASTWP010000109.1, forward strand.
GTCAAGGAGGAACCAAAGAGCAACGATGTCCAGAAGACGACGTCTAACCTTAAGAAATCCGTCAAGGCCGAGCGTAAGCAGCGTCTGTTCGCGAGAACGGATGACCGTATGGACATCGAGATCAAGTTCGAGGACTACCAGCAGAGCGGCAAGGACGAGCGGGAGAAGCGCGAGGAAACTGGACAACGGTCCAGCGAGGATCGCGAGGACGAGGACGCCGGTAGGAGCTCGTCGACGAACACGTCCCCGACTCCGTCCAACGTAAACAACACTAGTGGATTCCGTAGCGCCAGGCGAAAGGTAACGTAGACTTTCTATGCGTTAATGTTGTGTTGTATTTGTAGGAAACTGTAAATATTTTGAAATACGTCTTTAACTAGGATGTAGTTTCACTTTAATATATATTTTGACATAAAGCACAAAATATAAGGTTGTCTTCTATCACTTCTGGATGACCTTAGATGGATACTTTTATGTATAGATTAACAAGAAGAATTAATTTATGCACAAGTACTATTTTCAAGATTGAAGATAACGTTAATCTTTAAAAAAATGCCAAATGTATAAAAATTATTGACATGTCCTTTAAAACTAAATTTTTTTTCTTTGACGATGTCCATCCGAATCGTTCAGAGATTGATGAATCGTCTTATGTGTTCTCTCATTCTTATATTTCAGAGAGCCAGAAAAGTATTTGATCCTTCGGATAACAACTTGGTAAAGCGCAAACGAGGTAGACCAGGTAATAATAAAAATTTGTTGATGCAAGACTCTCAGGATTCGGTTACTAAGCCAACTGTAAAAGACGGACCGTGCAGGCAGTGCAGCCTCTGTGCCAAAGAGAAACTGGAGGCTCTCGTAGCTTGCAGGGATTGTACAGTGCGAGGTAATTCTTGAATATAATGGGAACTAATTTTGATTACTTTTTTTTTTAATTTCTTATTGACGTGTCACATATGCATATTACGTATACTTGCAGCACATCCGAGTTGCATTTACAGTCCAGAGGAGTTACTACAGAAAGCTAATAGCAATTGGCAGTGCGAACGCTGTAAAACCTGCACTGTATGCTGCGAGACCTCCGACGCTGTAAGTTTATCACGCCTTTTATTCGCATTTCACGTGACTTTATTTTTATCCCGTTAAATTAATTTTCATTTCGTTCTTTTCCTCGATTCAGGGTCCGTTAGTGACGTGTCATAGCTGCGACGATGCCTATCACTATTTCTGTCACACGTCTCGCGTCACGATAAAATCGAACTCCAAATGGTATTGCAACGAGTGCACGCAGAAACAGCAGTGCAAGACGACCGACAGTCAGAACACTAATTCGGTCAACGGAACAAGCAGACCGGACAGCCCGTCCAGTACAACTATTTTGCCGCCGGTTCTGAGTCCGCAGGTTTCTCCTACGAGGGGTTCCTGCGATCAGATGGAAGACGATGGTCCTAAAGGACCCATCGATCTGAATATTCCCGACGCGAGGAGTTGGACTTCCGAGCAAGTGTATCAATATTTTGCTAGATTGTTTCCCAAAGAAGCCGAAGTCTTCCGGCAACAGGTAAGAGTAAAATTAATCTACTAGGTGGACAAAGTATTTTTAGCATAATTGTTTCGATATACGACGTTTGTTTGCATTTGTTGCCCTTTATCACTAAGCATTATTTGCATTTATGTTTCAGGAGATAGACGGCCACGCGCTTTTAATGATGAGTCGAAAGGATGTTCTGTGCGGACTTAATTTGCTGCTCGGCCCTGCCCTGAAGATATACCGACACGTTTTGAAGCTTCAATTTCGTAGAGACGATCCCGAATTGTATTGGCAATAATATAGACGAATTGTGCATAAAATTGATCTCTTATATCGTACGCATTTTAATCTGTGAGATTTAATTTATAACAATTTTCACAAGTTAAATCTTTCAGATTACGATTGCGATGTAATTCTAGTTTGTAGACAGTCTCCACGTTGTACATATGAAGTATAGTGCTAAAGATCTTTTACGAACAATAAGGATATCAGATATGTGCTCCTTAGTAACGAAACTTCTGAATGTTCGGGGTTCATTTGCTGTTGAATCCCGCTTTGGGAATGTATCGGGACATTTTCTGAAAAAGCACGGAGGTAATCTCGAACTCTATTGGCATTGGCAATAATATAGATGATATCTTGCATAAATTCAATCTTCGCGACATTGTGCATATAATTTGTACAAATTAAGCCTTTTCATAGATTAAGAATGTAACTTGGCTTCAAGATACTGCTCCGCATTGTACAGATGAGACGTGTTTCTATAAGATCCGCGAGCGATTTGTCGCAAGCCAAACCGGTACCGATCCGTGGATGTGTGTACACGCGCAATTATATACACTCGATGTACATACTTTCCGCCTTTTTCGCGGTATTTTATAAAAAGGGGCAGATATTTTCTATCTCCAAACTGTTACTTGTTAACGTTAAATTTAAAGCCTGTATCGAGAATTCTACACGCTGTTTGTTCCGACAATTGCCATTGGACGTGTGAAACGGAAAAAGAGAAATTATCGACTGATTTACACGATTTTACGTCACGTAAACTTGTATTTTATTTTCACAAGTTTTACATATAGGAAGTAGCACATTTATTTGTAGAATGTAGTTACATAAGATGCCACCAGTTAAGGAACACGATACTTTGGTTTTACATGTACTTTTCTAATATGCAATAAATATTTTGATATTTATAAATACGTTATAGTAATAACATCCTCCAGAGACTGATATCTAATTGCGGAGCCCTCGAGATACGCACGGACACGCAGAAAATGCTCGAGCTTACTTTCAACAAATTGCATTGAAGGCAAACACACGCAAAATCTTACTTTCTATACTCGGTATATCGGTATAACAACGACATTTAATTCAAGAAGTATAAGTCTTACAAACAGGAACTTGAACATTTACTTTTATACATATATTCCTAGATTACATGTAAATTTAGTTTAGTTTGAAACTTTCAAGACTGCACGTCATGACACTACTAAAATCAATCGCTCTCTGCATAAAGATTTTAATATATTCTCACACAAAACGGTCAATATATTCTCACACGTGTCGATATGTATCGTATAAAAAAAAGATAAAAACTTAGTTACATCGTTACCCTTCCATGGGTGAGAATAAAAAGCGTTATTATTGTTCTGCAAGAATAAGTAGCGTAACAGGAGTTACGATGGAAATTTTCTAGTGAACACTGTAAATAATATACATATGTAACGCGCGTTAGTATCATGACACCTCACCGTCTCATGTATATCTTTAAATAAAGAATAAGACTTTAATCGCATAATTGCTCGCTGTTAAAATTAAGAATACGTTATGTATGTGTAACAAATATACTACCTTAGAATATATACGCTATAAACATTCTAATATATGATACAGATGAGATTTTATAAAAATTCTGAAAAGATTCGTGCGGAATACGTGTATATACTAATGCGTGTATGAATTATATTGATTATATGTATATATCATATAATCGGCAAAGATAATTGTAATTCTTATATGTATCTTGTTTACGGGAATACAATATTTCGATCACACCGATGCTACGTGAGTGTTAAGTACCAATATACCGTGCCGAAAAAAATGCAAATGCAATTCTATAATCTAGCAAAAACGCGAAATTAAAACAATCTTCGTATGAACAAATTTCAGTCCTTTTTTTTTCTTTTATAAAGAAAAAGACTGACATAAATCCTTGTATAATACAAAATATTTATATATACCTTACAATATTTTTTTATAGACAGATTTGAATATCACGACGTGCACAAAGCCTTCTCCATTTTATATATTGTACCTACTATTATCGTTTCGACTCTCGGATACGATGGCTTGCGAAACAATAAGAGCGATCAACTCAAATGACATTTTGATTATGTATGTACCTATATTGTCGTTGAAAAAGTTTTACGTCTATTTCCTCTACGAATTTGAACTTGTTCGTTGTATGATATATAATTCACATATTGGCTTAAATATATACATATACAAATTATGCAATTGCATTCAGAAAAGACGTAAAGGCTTCGCAATTTTTGATATTAAAAGTTTGTATTCTCTTTGATATATACATACACTTTAAAAACTAACAGATCAGTCTGTAATATAATTATCAACATAAAAATCTTCGAAAAACTCGATATTTTACAGAGCGCAGTTCGATTTGGAAATTTTTTGTCGCCGAACAAGCTTTGTCTTTGCCTGCCATTTCATGGTTATTACTTCACCTTGTGTTTCACTAAACATGCTACATATGCACACATGTGCAAATATTTCATTACCAATTATTTTATAAAAAAAAAATAATAATTTGGTTTCTCTATGGCACTTGTTGCAAATGTAATCTAGACTTTCAAAGCGCGATTAAAAGAGATATTCACAGTAATTAATATTTGTATCATTGCACTATTATATAGTTATTATATTATTTAAAACGCGATACAATCACATCGCGCATTAAATGATCATCGAAACGTTGTGAATTAAATGGCATGACTGGACGATTCATTGTATTTAGGTGGTGGTACCTTGTACATCACCGCTTCATCCGGTATAAATAACGCAACATCGGACGAAGAATTGATATTTTTATAAGGCATGTTTTTATCTGAGATATCTTTTTTCGATATAAGAAATAACGTCATTGCAGACATTATCATAGGAGCAAAAATCACGTAAACTCGTCCGTACACAAAAGACGGAACGGAGACATCGTTCGGCTGTTCCATTTCACGTTGAAATGATTCGGATTTAGACGTAGACGCCGGTTGTCTAGTTTCTCCCGAATAGTCAGAGGACAGAGTGTAATCCACGGTCTACGATTTTATCAATTATGCATTTTCCATTTATATCCAAAAATATATATGCTCAGCATTAATTGTGGAAAATGTCTCGCTTACCCTGGCGTCCATTGGTATGGTTTTAACATACGTCTGTGGCAATTTGAAACCATCAGAATCCCACCATCTAGGAAGTAGTTCCTTGCGCAATCCAGGATCGGTTAATATATCATTCTCCGGTATGTCGGGCGACATTGATAAAACATCTATACTTTCCTCCATGCATATGGCGACAGCGAACAGAGACAATAGGTCTGAAATTCGTTGCTTGGCCATGAAATTACAGCCAGAGTTACAGACGTAGCGATCATTCGAATTTGTGTAAGCCTCGGTGCACGCTGTTACAAATAATACAAAAGCAGTTTTATATATTGTGAAAGGCATAGGCTTGAATTAATACATGCTGAATGAAAAATAACGCAGAAAGAATTTCATAGAAGAAGAATATACATTTCTCTGAATATATAAGCATAATAAAATATTGTCAACAAATCTATAAAAATATTTTGTATACTCTTCTTAAAAAATACAACATAATTATAGATGTCGCATACAAGCCTCGCAGGCACTCCTAGTGCCATTCAAACTGTTTTGCTCCCATCCGTAACGCAAGTCGACTAGATTAAAGAACCTGCAGCCTCGTTGACAGCAGGACTTTACGTACATGCTCTAAAACAAAACGATTGATCATACAAACAAATGTGAGATACAAAAGTGGATATATATATATATATATGTATATACGTACAGTATATATGAGCCTAGGATATATATATACACACACACATAGAATTCAGGATTACACAAAGCTAACACATTTACATTTGGAAAACCGATAGGTGTCTTCTCGCACAGACTGGTGCAGGGATCCTTGCGATTTAACATACTGTCAACTGTGTCCCCGAGGGTCAGTTCTGTGACGAGCAGCACCAGCAACGCAGCAATTTCCATGTTCCCTGGCATCTCCAGAGATGCATCGAGTTCCAATTGTCTTCCTAATTTCTACCTCTTTTTCTCGAGGGGGTAAGTACTCCGGAAATCTGTACTTCCCTTCACGTTTATCCGCACCATCAACGCTCTGTTAACGATCACATATCCAGGTCGAGGCAAACTGCCAAATTCGCGGAGGCAACAGCGACAGCTTCAAAGTTGGCAGGCAATGAGGCAAATAATTATTTATCCAAATTATTATTTGGATTTCCAAGGGCTGCAATAACAGAGATTTATTTACCTTAGTCATGTAACTTGGAATTTATATTTTCGGCCTTTGTATTTATTGTCACATATTGGAATAATTCTACTCGGAAATAAAAATTGTAATTGGGGGTAGCAGATCGGGGATCTGATTCAAACGACTTCTCTACTTCCCTCGCGTTAAATTCTTGATTGCTCCGGACGGACCTCGACGTCCTCGACGCGAGGTCGCAAGAACTGCGAGGAGTATACGCCACTGGGAGGAATACACACACTCGCGAGTCGCGACGGGTGAGGGAGCGACATGCATGATGCAGCGACGTGAGGGCGACAGGAGCGCGGCTGGACGCTGTAATTGGCTGGTCGCCTGCGATTCTCGAGATTTTGAAATATTTTGAATTCGAAATATTTTCGAACTTGCGATTCTTGTAAAAGCGTCGTCTGATCGGATCGTGATGTATTAAAAACATCGAGCGCTATGAAAAACAAAAAAAAAAGAAAATACATTTATTATGTATATGTCGTGTGTGCATACAGCCGCGCGGTCGCCCATCCGAGTCAGTACCGTACTTAATAACGTCGATTGACATCGATGATCGAACGGACTGGTTTTTTTATTTTTAATCTGTTTATTGCACACCATATAAACTGTCGGGATTACATATATTTCCAGTAAACAAGAAAATTCTTATGAACTAGGGTACAATCAGTCTGGCCCATCGAACGGACTAATAGTGATCCTTTGATTAATTCTGACGCAATTCCTTGTTGCATACTCGATCCTGTATAACATATCTTTATAGTGTTCAAAAATCGTGTAATGGTAATAACCGGTAAATATTAAAAATAATAACGCAATTACAATTAATGTACAACAATTATTAATATGAAATTCGTATATTTAACTATAATATAATATTAATATAATAACGTTAACAACATGCATGAAAACGCCTAAAGGCGCTACCTGACAAAATAAAGAATTTATTTAATGAATTGAATCAAAGTTGAAAAATAATTAGGAATAAAATTTAAAGAAACATAAATCTAAAAAAAAATCCATTCTTTATGTATGTATGTGCATATATGTTCACGGAGTAAGTCATAGTACTATATTTTCAATTAATCTTTCATAATATTTCTGCAATGTTGTTCTAATATTTCAACGAAATGTTGCAATTGTCTTTACAACATTATTACATTGCAACTTGTAACGTTCCTGCAATGTCTTGCAAGCTTCTATGCTGTATGGGTCTGTTTTAATTAAGAAAAACTCAAAAAATAAAAATAAAATTGTCGTGTATCAAATTTAGTCTTAAAATGACGTCTAATTTATGTCCTTTTCATGACGTCATACTTTCGTCCACAATGGTACGCCAAATACACGTCACATAAAGGACATATATGACGTCGTGGACGAAATATGACCTTAAATTGACGTCAAGACCACATGTGCTACCTGGGAAATGACTCCTGTTGACCCTTAAAGTTACTACGGAAGTAACGCTCGCGTAAACATAGTAATAATTAGATGACGTCATCATGTACCGTTTGCTGCCCAAGCTCAACAAGAGCATTTGCGCGCGATAATCGGTGACTATATTTTCTCCATAGAGACTTTAACGGGCGCATGCTCCGCGCGCGGCTTCGACAAACTTGTTCAATCGAATTGTGTGCAGCGACGATTACGTATCATTATTCGTGAGAGTTTGGAAATTCGCTTTAATCGGTGAATGAAATCTTGAAATAAATATTTAATGACAGCAGCGAGAAAAGAAATTCATTCCGAGAAATAGACGAAGACGATTCATCATTTTAAGATAATACAATCGAACTGCTTGATTAATTTAATCATTGATAAATTTGTCAAGCAATGTCTGCACTATTCTGTTAATTTATATACATGGGATTTATCATGAAAACAAAAGAATAGGAATAATTTTGCTTTCAATAAAATTCTGCCAATAAAATTATCGATTAATTTATCAAATAATACTTTTGTCATTTTGCAAATGTAGATAAAACTAATTTTTTGTTGTTTAACATATGGACAGAAAAGATTTGGAATAATACAATTAAACATTTGTTTTAATTCTGCCAATTGATTTATTAAATAATAACTGTACTATTTTATTAACATATCGAATTATTAACTTTTTTTAATATATAGAAAATAGACCAGAAATAACAAATTATATAGTTAGAAATTTAACTTTAAGCAATTCTGTCGGTTGAATTAATCGCTGAACCATTCCTCATCATCATCCGTATATTCCCGTTTGATATTCAAGGATGGACACGTGTGGATATTTTTCCTTCGCCTGAGCAACGAACGCCTCCCTATCACGCATGACGTCGTCGGACCACCATTTCCGCTCAAGATAGATTGTTTGCAGTTTAGGACACTGCTCAAGAATTGCGAAACTAGATATATTCGAGATGTATAATTGTCTTAAGTTTTTACACAGTGTCAGTCCTTCGTAGACATTAAAAGTCATTGATACCTTGAAATGTATCAAATTGACTTCTTCTAAGTATTGACAGGAGGAAAACAATTTACATAAGCTATGCTTATCAATTGTACATCTGCCATACCTGTCACAAAAATCATATTATTATACGGCAAACAGAAAAACAACTTAACTGTTTCATAATGCTTGCAAGAAATGTAAACACAAAAATTTTGATAAAGAATAATGTGTTTTAAAAGAAAATGTAGCACACACGTACATGTACATCATTGTCAGTTTTCGTAAATTCTTGCATTCGGCGAGGGCTTGAATACCTCGCGATGTAATAATATTGCCCGATAAATCTATTATTTCCAAGTCTGGACACGAATTTCTTAACTGTATTGTAATTGCATCTAAATGTAGTTCTCCAGTAATCATGCTCAAATTTAAGTCACGCATCCGGCGAGTTTTTTGCAGTATTTTGCAAAGAGATTCAGCTCTTATATCTGACTTTCTAATATCTAACATCTCTAGAAATTCTAGATTTTCGAGACTTGAAACTTCTTGGTCCATTCCCTTCAGAGTACAATAACTGAGATCCAATACTAAAAAAAAAAGTATATGTTAGTCATGTACAGTTTATCTGTAATCTTAACAATCATGTTCATTTATGTACCTTTCAAATTTTTGCATATCTCTGAAATTTTTAGTAGAACTAATTTGTCAACAAAATTGCAGTTACTTAATCGTAAGTGCGTTAAACCATCGCCGCAACTCTGAAGAAAGTTTGCGAAATCCAGAGCAGAAATGTAGCTTTCTGTAAGATCCAACTGTTGTAAATATTTACATTTGGATGCAAAATAAAACAGAATTTTATCATAACAAAATAATGAATCCTTAGAGTATGCATTTCTTAAATTTCGTAAGTTCAAACATTTAAAGAGAAAAGGATCCTGTGTTAAATTATTGAGGCGTTTATTTACTTTGCTCATACGGCAAAACGACCTCATATCTAAGTATTTTAATATCATTAGTATTATTTCATCCTGCAAAAATAAAATATAAAATTTTAATACATGAGAGATTATATTGTAATATATTATTACAAAATATAAACTTCAAATATTTTACAGGAAGCGTAGAAAAACTGTCAAGTTGCTGCTTGGATTCTCCCGAAGAGAGTTTGATATCTTCTATTTTTACATAATTCCAATTATTTCTTAATAAAGGGTGATATCCCTGTTTAGAAGATGGTATATCTTCTTCCTGAGATACTTGCTTGTGCGCGAGCTTGCTCTTGTGAAAACTCGTTGCCATGTCGCTGCAAATAACATTGGAACACAAATTTATTTTCATTATTAACACTGCGCGGACAGCGTGTTTTTAAAAGCGTTTCTATTTTACAAAAAATCTATAAAAATTCATTGTATCATCTTTAAAATTTCAAAAAGTGATTTCTACATAGGCCGGAACTGTTGCAATTTCTTTTTTAAGTGTCGAAACGTCAGGAGAAAACTGTAAAATGCGAGTTTTGATAAATAATAGCATATTTTTTGAATGTGTGGCTAAAAAAAAGTTGTTCAAGGGTTTTATAGTTCAATAATGGTACTTGAAAGAAAATACACGAAGAGAACCCGCTCAAAAAAGTTGAATTATTGAAGCACTTGAAAATTGGTAATTTCGGTATACGGAAAAAATGAGATTTGAAGACAAAAGCAATGTTATTTTTTTTGAAAAGGTTACTTCTTATTTATTATTTATAAGTAGGATCAATATAAAAAAAAAACATTAAAAACACGTAAAATGCAAAATTACTTACTCGTGGACAAAATTAACGAGGTAGAGCCAGTAATGCTAGACGGCAGACGGAATAGCATGCTACAGCATGTGGAGGGCACGGCTGTGCAAGGTACAGCGACGCACAAGCTCCACCATCTGTGTAGCCGACACGCCGAGCGTAACATGCTGTTCCGTCTGCCGTTTAACATCCGAGGTGGACACCCTGGGTCTTTGAAGGCACACACTTGCATACACTTTGATTGCTCGGTATCGCGAACTGTCGAACCTCAATGCCGCTTGGCAGTTACATGCCGACTATCACCAAGTTTTTTTAGGGAGTAGAGCCAACGTAAACGCTGAAGTCATTCGCGTGGGAATCATAAATGAAAAATCGACTGTGCCTTAAAAGTCCCACAGTGTCCGCGCAGTGTCAAGAAAATAAAATAAGATTACTTAATGTCGACAAATATATAATACCTTTTATAAATAATGCAATATTTAGGAAATTCTTTTTGAAGATCAAGTATATCCAAGTATGCATTTTCATAATCACGTGTTGTATTATGAGGGTCAAACAATTCAAAGAAAGGCCAAACTGGCCATTGGCCATTTCGGCCACTTTGAATGTTATTTTCTTGAATTCTTGAGAATTCTTCAGAACAACCAGAAGAACAAAATCTCTCTGAACAAGAATGTCGTTGTGCCCGAATGCGGTGTAAGAGATTAGTTATACTCTTATCTTCAGGATTTTTAGGAAAAATCAATTTTGATGTACCGATCAGCATCACAGCATCTAGCTGTGTGCAAGAGTTGGATATAAATTGTAATCTGAGCATCTTGGTTTTAAAGTTACAAGATTCGTAACGGCGGAGAAAATATCCGTGATTCCGAACGTCTACGTTTGGTTAGATGACTAATTTACGTAGTATTGAAGCGGTCCATCCATAATAAAATCCATCGACTCTCATCTTCAGAATCTTGAGCCCAAACTGTAAGTTACGTTCCCAAAATTATATACTTCATATATAGAGATTCTGATTGGATATACAGCTTCATGAAACTCGAGATCTTCAAAATAAAAAATTTAATTATAACCTTTCCTGAACACAAACATTTTCCTTAACAATATCTTATTTATCAAATCAAATGTTACATACCAATATGATGAAAATAATAATCTTTTTCATCCTCTGATACAAAAGTATATGGCACTTGTTTCTGCCATGGAGATATTGAAATATCGAAATCATACTGTTTCTAGTATTAAAGAGTAAAAATTAAAAAGTACTGAATATTACCAAATGTTGTAGCATAAATTAGATTTTGCGATTATATACTTTTTACAGAACAGAAAATACACATACCAAAAGAAAATCTTCATGGCTTGGAAAATTGCTAGGTATTCCAATTATATTATTACGAATATTACTTATGCTAGCAGTATTCTTACAGTTCTTTGTGGATATATTGCTATCTTTCACAAATTGATATATGAAATCAACATAATCCTCTCCTACCGCTACTCTGTCAGTATAAGGATATCTGACATCATTTTCGCAATGTGAGGAATGATAATTGGATGTCATATTCTCTCTTAAAAAAGATGGAAAATATAAAGTATAATGGTAAATATGCAGAATAGTGGCCTCCTCACCGATTTCGTTAAACTTAGGCTTGAATCGACGCGTTTTTGCACAAAACGACCGATTAGGGCGTCTCAATCAATTACATCAACTTTGGACTTACTTGGAAGCTGACGTTGTGCGCGTGTAATGTTCCTCTTTTTCCGCACGTAGCCGTTTGAGTTCTTGCTCCATCTCAATGATGTTCTTACGGCTTTCGGCAGTTTCTTGGGTGGGGCCGGTGGAGCTTTTTATGAGTTCCGACACGAGGCTTTCTTCAAGCGCCAGTTCCTTATTAATATTTTGCACCTCGTTGTTTCGTTCCTCTTCCTTTTTGTCAAAGTAATTCAAACTGTCTTCGACATTGTTCGATTCCTCTGCACGTACATATTCCGTTACATCCTCCGCCACGTGCGAGACGCAATTTTTGGAGTTGGATATTACATGATTTATAAGCTCTTCAGATGCTTTCCTTTCATCATTTTTTATATCTGTGCGGGTAAAATACGAGAAGAGTTACAGACTCACACTAAAATTTATAATTTGCGACAAAATATTTGCGACATAATTAACGCAACGGTTCACGTTGCGAAATAGTTATTTGTGCAACAAGTGCTGGAAGATGAAAATTCACGCACGTGTTGCATACCCTATTTTATGTTGCAAGTGCGTGGAAAGTGGCCTATCACGCACGCGTCGCGTGCGTAAGCCCTGGGACCGTATTCTCGAGCCTGCCCTAATGATTTTCGTATGCGACTTTCTATTTGAAAAGCATTGAATTTCGCATGCGAATTTCATGAAAACGATTCGAGAATAGGGCCCCTGGTCTACAACCTTGCTTTAAAGGATATTTAAGCTCTAAGCAGTAAGAAATTGACCAATCACAGTGGAATGTGAAGATATTACTCGACTGTGAATGGCCAATTTCTTACGGCTTAGAGCTTAAATATCCTTTAAAGCAAGGTTGTAGACCAGGGCTAATGGGCCACTTTCCATGCACGTGTGACATAAAAGCGGGGAACACAGACTTTTGCATAACGCATAATACGTAAGCATAAGAAAACTGATTGGTCTATTTCCTTATGCACATGTGTATGGATCAATCAATTTTCTTATGCTTACGCATTATGCGTTATGCAGAAGTGTGTGCTCCCCGCTAAAAGCTCTTACCCAACATCCTTTCGTATATCGCTTTTAGTTTATTACGCTTTTCGTCATCGATTTCAGAACAAGTATCGAAATCTTGTAAAACTTGCTTGAATTCGTCTAATAATAATGCCGTGGCAAATCTAATTTTTTCTCGAGCTTGTTCTGCCATTTCCGCTCGTTCCAAGGTGACCTGACGGTCGTATGACCGCTGTTCGTGAAAATACACCGAAGAAAAAGAGGAAAACAACTCAAGTCGATATTGCAAAGTTGCGAAAAACAAATATTTAGCCGCGTTACATGTCATTATACAAACAAATAATTGTTGAACGTAAGATAACGTTTCGACAAAAGAAAGGAACGTTGTAGGAATGATACAGAGAAATAAAAAAACAAAACTAGGTACTATGTATATTCTAAAAAGAAAAAAAAAAAGGAAAATTTTGCACTTTGTTATCGTTGAACCGCAACATCAATCTACATTTAAGCGGGGAGCACACACTTCTGCACAGCGCATAATGCGTAAGCATAAGAAAATTGATTGGTCCATACACATGTGCATAAGGAAATAGACCAATCAGTTTTCTTATGCTTACGTATTATGCGTTATGCAAAAGTATGTGCTCCCCGCTTTACCCCATCTACAGCAATTGGCCCCCGAGATGTTTGTTAGTTTCACAATTAGAGAATCCAAGGGAATTGAAGGAAATCGTTTTGTAAGACATGCTTACCTTTAGGATCGGTCTCGACCTATCGAGTATCGAGTGCTTTCGCAGTTTTCGCACGGAGCACGGAGCGTGACAGCAGAATCAGAGAGAACCGAGCTAAGTACGTATTCGAAGAAAATTCTACCGGTCTCGTACACAAGACAATGCGAATTGCGAGCGCGAGGTGCGAGGGCTCCCGGCTGTTGCAGACTGTTTTAAGAAGGGTCGACAGGAGTTATGGCTTCTGCACACAGGACGCGGAAACGCTTGCCGCGCGGCAAGAAGCGACGCGGTAGCCAATCAACGTGTTGTTTTTCCGTAAGAACTAAAAGTTGATTGGCTACCGCGTCACTTCTTACCGCGTTGTGTGCAGAAGCCATAACGCATAACCGCGTAACCAATTATAGAAGCGTTTCGCACTTTCGGTTACGCATATTCGCGCTTCTGATTGGTTACGCGATACACGTTACGCGGATAATATCAGTCCATGTGACCGCTGAGAGTGCTGCCCATCTTTTATTTTATCCGGCCACGTGTCTGTCAACGCGGTGGAACGGTGGAAGGCATATAAATTGCTCGTCGTCGCCAGTGTGGTTGGACCATTTTGGACGACGTTTCTCAGACTATATCAACTCTAACGTGACCGAATTTTGTTGACAATTCTCAAGGAGAAGCTCATAAATTCATCATTTGGCAAACCCGTTTTATCACCGGTAAGTTTGCTGCCAAGAAAACAGTTCCCGTAATCAGCTGCATTTTCTTGCATCGAGCAGAACGAGCGCAGAAAATCTGAGAAGATCGATCGCGTCGCGAACGGAGTGCTCGCACTTACCTACATTTTTAATTTCCACGAACGAGCGGTCAGAAAGTTGTCTGGTAAAAGAGCCCTCCAATTCTCGACAGAAAGAATATTTCTTTTCCTTTTTTAGCACTCTGTACAAATCAGATTTCTCCTAATTTGAGTTTGAAAAGCTAGACTTTAAGTTTTTTTTTTGTTATCGGTGACTTATCGCGTTTTATCGCGTTTTGCAGCTTCTTTTGTCACATGTGCTATCTCATAAATTGCATGTTGTTATCGTGTATATCAGATGTGTTATATACGCGTTCAACTCTTTGTTTGCGGTGAAATAAACTTATAAGAAACAGATTGTTATAATTATATATATTAATATATATGTATACGTTCAACTCTTTGTTCGCAGTGAAATAAACTCAAGAAGCAGATTGTTATAGTTATACATTAATACTTTTAATATATTAACTATATGTATAATTACATGTATAATTCTATTAATATATATTATTATTTCATATATAATTATAAAATTAATAAAATTAATAACGAACAATGTTACTATTAATTGTAACAAATCAATAATAGATTATATTTTTAATTAATATTTGATACTGAGATGGAAAAAATTTTTACTGAGCAGACAATGACTTCAACAGAGAAAGCAGGTTTCGCAACGACAGCAATCCATGCTGGGCAAGATCCTTCCCAGTGGAATCATCGTGCAATAGTACCACCTTTGGTGATGTCCACTACTTTCGAACAGGATGCTCCAGGGCACCACAAAGTAAGAACTAAACATATGACTCATCAAAATTCAGCTATTTATAGTTCTTAGCAATTGCTTCTTCTTACTCAACCAATTACTATCAATTATAGCTAGCAGAAACTGCATTAAATTTTTGTAGCTATTAATAAAATTAAAATTATATATAAGTTGTAAAAATAAAATTATATTCTTTTTTTTATAAATGAACTTATATCAGAAAATTGAATGAAGAAAGGAAAGGAAATCATAATTGAATAGTTAAATAAATGACATTTAATAGGCAAATACGAGTCAAATGTGCTATATTGTCAGAGTAAATATATTTCTATATATATATATATATTGAAGCATTTGGAAAAATTTTAGTCTTTTTCCATATAAATCTGAGGTGAATATAAATACACAGTTCAAATGTCAAATAACAATTCGCAACTCGATTGCGTCTGCTTATCAAATCTTCACTTTTACAGAATTTTTTACAGACAACATGCAGACAACTTTATTCTTTTGGATATAATAATTAAAAAATACTTACAAGTTTGAAAAAAATACTTTGCATACTGACGTTTTAATTTCAACTGTTTTATTTTTAGGGATATGAGTATGGCAGAAGCGGCAATCCTACGCGCAACGTGCTGGAAGCATGCCTGGCTGCTTTAGAAAATGGCAAACACGGCTTTTGCTTTTCTTCCGGATTAGGTGCTACGACTGTCATCATTTCTCTATTAGAGACAGGCGATCATCTCGTCGTTGGGGACGATCTCTACGGCGGAACAAATCGTTACATCCAGAAGTGTAGTAAAGGCATCAAATATACTTTCATTGACACGACTAATGTACAAAACGTTATAGATGCCATACAACCAAATACCAAGGTATTAGATTAAAAAATAAAAGTAATGATTGTATTATCTAAAATTATTTTAGATATGAATGATATTGTATTTTAAACATATCATTATATAGTTTTTAAATATCATATTAGTTTATTTTCTGCATTGTAACTTGTTCTGTTGTAGATGGTTTGGCTAGAAAGTCCGACAAACCCTTTGATGAAGCTTACAGATATCAAAGCTGTCGCTGACAGCTTGAAATCTCGTCCAGACATTATACTTGTAGTCGACAATACTTTTCTCACGTCCTATTTTCAAGTAAGTTTCATAGGCATATTTTTCAGAAAAATTATATTGAACTGTACGTATTCAATATGAAAGAAAGTACAACCAATATATTGTGTTTTAAAAACAGAAGCCTCTTGATCTTGGTGCAGACATAGTCATATACAGTCTTACAAAGTACATGAACGGGCATAGTGATATTATAATGGGCGCCGCGATTACGCGCCGGGACGATCTCGCGAAGAGATTGCGATTTCTACAAAATGGTAAATCAGAATTCTTCCGACCCATGCATTTGAAGATTTTGTATAATATCTCCTTTTTTTTTATCTAGCCATGGGTATTGTTCCGTCACCATTCGACTGCGCTATGGTCAACCGTGGCTTGAAAACGCTTGAACTCCGGATGCAGCAACACATGAAGAATTGTTTAACCGTGGCTAAGTTTCTTGAATCGCATCCTTGTGTTGAAAAAGTGTTTCATCCATGTATGTACAATTTCTTATCTTCTTCCTTATCACTTCTTAAAATAGAAGTATACTTTTGTTATCTGTTGCATACTCTAGTTATCTATAATTAATGTCCCAATAATCAATGCAATATGCTAAAATATTCACAAGATAAAATGCATGCGTTGTTGCATTACAGATCTCCCGTCACATCAACAACATGAACTCGCGCTTAGACAAACATCAGGACACAGCGGAATGGTCTCTTTCTATCTGAAAGGCGATTCGCGGCGTTTTCTGAAAGCATTGAAAATTTTCAGTCTGGCTGAATCCTTGGGCGGTTACGAGTCGCTAGCCGAATTGCCGTAAGTATTGAAAATATGTGTATTAAAAAATATATTTTTTAACATATTTTCCTTATTTAGATCCATAATGACGCACGCGTCCGTACCGGAAGATGTACGAGCAAAATTAGGTATAACCGATCAATTAATTCGTCTATCTGTTGGAATTGAAACGGAGCAGGATCTCGTAGCTGACATCAAACAAGCGTTAGATGCTTGTCAATGAATTAATGAATGTAATTAGATAACCGCGAAAGTAATAGCAAGTATTGTACTAATTATATTATAAATTTGTATTAATTGTATTATAAATAATATCGAACACCTGCAGTATCAGTAGGTATATAAAGAAATTTTATTTTTATAAAACTCTTTTATACATTCCCACAGTTCTCACATTTACATTAGGAACACTTGTATAATACAGCAATACACTTTGCCTGATTTTTTTTGCTTATCATACCTGTCAGACGTTTCTGAACGTGTAAATAGATGTATGCAAGTTTGGAAACAATACAAATTACATTTCGTAGTGATATCTAATTAATGTTATATATTACGGATTGCAAACGAAAAAAAAAACTAATTGCTTTTAACAGATCACAAAAATTCACTGGCAATCACTAAATTCAACAAAACATGATTTCCATTGATTGTACTTCGTCTTAATTCTACAAACGTGTACTGTCTTGCGTCCCATTGAACAGAATACTGCTGTATAAAACTGGATATTGTTTGTACTGCCAATGCAATATGTTTGATGCAGCGACACATGTTTCTTCTCCCGTACGCACGAATCATTGCAGACTGAAAAATTGTCCTACTGCAAATTGATCTTCGACGAATATCGTAACTTCGTTCTATTTATCCTATCGTATTCCTGTGCCCGATTGTACAGCAACACTCCCACGATGACGGAGGAAGTGCCGAGCGCCGATAATCCCGTTACGGGATTGTTAAACAGTAGAACGGAGAGCCATATTAAGAAAGCTCTTTTTGCGGTATTAGCGACACTACAATATTAGAAAATTGTGCGTTAGAATTAAGCGGGAAATGCAGTTTCGATTACATGCACAAAAAGACGATTACATACCTATGTGTAACGGGACTGATATAATCCATAAGTACATAAGCGGTGATACTTTGAAAGTGAAAGAATACTCCGTTGAGAAGGAATGCCGCGAATAATTTAAAGCTCATGGAATGCTCCAAGGTAGGTAGATCGACCAACAATATCGACACTGGTATTTGTACCACAATTGACGCTAGACTGGTATAAAATTGCAGTTCTGCTGGTCTGCAAAAAATAATATGACATTCTTTTTCTCTCTTTTATGGTTTACAGTCTTACCTATTCGTACGATATTTACTACTTACGTATATTTAAAATTATCACCGCTAATCAACATTTTCGAGTAAACGTTCTGCAAGCACTCGGTTACGTTTGTGGCCATAGCGGCAATAAACCCTCTAAGATCAAAACTAATTTCATTGATGGAACACAGTGCCAGTCCACCCATTACAGGTATTAAAGATAGATTTACATATAATCCTGTGTGTTCCCCTAAAAACACAATCAATTGGTTGTGTGTGAACAATTCTAATTGCTCAAACTAATTACCAAAAGCTGAATTTCTATAATAATTATAGATTGCACTGGATAGAAAGATACGTAAATGCTCACCTAATAAATACCTGCTGATGAGGACGGTGAAAAGAGGTGCGCTACTCTTTATGGTTTCTGTGAAACTTACAGCTACATAATTTAACGATACTAGACCTAAGACTACTGTGGCGAACCTTGTGCAGCCTACCAGTGTCATGTGCTTGTAAAATCCTGGAGGTCTCATCAATCTTGAACTAGCTTTGTACATACCACAGGGAAAGTACATTTGTATCAATCCGCATATTGCGGTCATCAACATTTGGCAAGCACCTGCAATTCAGAACGATATTTTATAAAAATATGTACGCATAATGCAAAAAGGAAGCTATGAAACGTTAGCAGCTGACATGTCAAATATTTGAATGTTCTAATACTGATGTCACACCGATACGAAGATACTAAGTACGACATTATGTAAACTACAAATTTTTTTTTTATTTCTACACAGATAGCCGTATCGCTGCGTGATATCGCCCTCGAGGCTTCGAAACGATCGTTTGCTTACCCAGGATGGTGGGATCACCTTCCATGTAGGACAGTATGTATTTGTTTAGAAACAGAGTACACCCGCTGAAGACGTACCACAGGGTGAGAAAGAGAAGGGCTCGGGGATTGAACAGGCCGCCCTTCGTGTCGCTCGTCAGAACGATCACGTCCTCCCTTTTCCTGACGTGATCCACGTGCTGCTGCTTCGGCTGAGCATCCTGGGGGCCCTGGGGCACGGGCAACTCCTCGGCATCCCCACGGGCGGTCTGCGGATAATTGATGCGCACAGAGTAGTTCTCCATCTCTCGTTCACTCCCTACCTATTCGGTCCTCGCGTAAACGCGAGACACGAGGCGCGAGAAATCACATTTTTCACGCCGCCCGGAGAAACTTTTTCCGTCCTTGGCGCTCACGCGGGTTAGATTAAGTGGACGGACTGTCAGTCGGTCGCAGCTGACCGGCGCTCGCCGTTGTCCCCGTTCTTGCATGACAATTGTCTCCTCTTTCGTTTACTGTTTTTTTTCTTCACGAATAGCCACCCCTCTCGAGAGGCATATCAACCTAATCAACGAGTGTTACCTCCCTACAATAGGTACCTACTTGCACTGCTCATCTACATGTGGAAACCAACATTACCTACCGGTTTCTTTTACACCATTTTACACTCCTCGCACTTCCTGCTACGTTTTTAAAAAAGTAAAATATAAAAAAAATCCAACATGAAATTTTATAAAAAATTACATAAAATTTTAAATGATATGAATAACAATTTAAAGCAGAAAATGCGCTATTCCACACGTTATTCATGAGGAATTAATCTTACTTAGTTATTTTTACATTTATTTTATCATAACACATATATTTATTATGATAATGAAAATTCTATTGTTAATTGTGGAATACATAGTGACGGACAAAGCTCGCTGGACAGACGTGTTAGTAAATAAAAAAAAGTCACAGATAATAATAATAATAATGTAAATATTTTTTATATTTGACTCATCAGTATATATAATAATCTGTATATTTAATATCTATAACTTTATTTCGTAACTTCTTTTATGTATTACAAAAACGGACTACAAAAATAATCTCCGAGGTTTTACACAATATAAAATCTATTAACAATATCAACGGCAAAAATAATAAATGGCATTACAATTCCCCAGCCGTACGTTTTTTAGGTGAACTTTTAAGAACCTCTTCATTAGACATTTTTGAAGAAGAGGATTTTTGAAGTAAATCTTTGTTCGCCAAAATAGCGACGTTTCTTCCAGCTATCGCACTCATTTCCATCGCACTTGCGGCCCACTCAATTGCACTGACATGATACAGAGCATCGTGCAGCTTAAAGTTACCAAGCTTCATATTTGTCGAGTAATGGGGATATGCTTTCCAACCAAGTTGTTTATTCTCAGTAACCTTGATGTAAAAAAGAAAATTATTACTATATACATATCTAAGTAAGTCTCCCTCTTATTGTAGCCTATCTAAAACAATTGTGTAGCAAATTTCGTACGTGAGAAAACATAACGTCTAGAAGACGTGTCTCCACAGGTGTTCTGCTGAAGATCTTCCAGACTGATGAATTTTTCTTAATTGAACCATCAACGGAATCCACTTTTCCGATCGAACTGATCTTCGTTTTATTGGGATTGCAACATAGAATGCTATCCACAGCCTCTTGCAAATCGAAGTACTTTGGTGCGAGATCCCCTCTGACAAATGTCGCATACGTTGTCTGATACTTTCCCGGAAACACCAAGTCCGGCAAATCTACAAATTCTATTTGGAATTCTTGGTCTCTTGTGAGTGGTGCAGCAATAATTACGATGTCATAAGTAGACGTCATTGTCGCGTTATCTGGAATGCATAATTCGCATCTTATTTTTTAAACACATATTTAAACTATTGTCAGACAAATTTTACATTTTCCTGTCGCACCTGTATTTACGTAGGTCACTTCATAACGGTGCGAATCATCGTGGTTTAGTAAGTTACGAATCTTTGTGACACGACTCGGTATTACTTTTACTTTCTCATTTCTGTAAATGAGTTGCTCCGGCACCTAGAATTTAAGTTTATACTTTACATATGTTTTGTGAGCAGTAGTTAAGATAGATAACAGATTAATAACTACCTTTTTATTTCCACCTTTAACAGACCATAAATCACCACTTGCCGCTAAAGATATACTACCAACGAAACTTTGGATATCGGTGACGTCCTGACCATAATTCACCACAGTAGCGCTTTCCACTAATTCATTGATCAGTTTCTCCGAGTAATCCATCTGCAAAAAATATTCTTTCGTGGACATATGCAATAACTTGGGGAAATCCTTGTTCATAGCTGACAGCAGCGCTTCGACGTTGGCGAAAGACTGCCCGGCATTTTGCAGATCGTATATCTTCATGAAATCTTCTATCATGCTGTTTATATGTCTGCTCAAAGGAAACGTATGTTATTTTTCCTTTTTTTTTCCTTTATCTTTTATTTTTTTAATCACACAATCTTTAAATACCTCTGGAGTATATACGGTTGATAGCCATATCTGTAAAATAACTTCCACAATGATATCATGAACCAATCACTTTCTATGAATACAAATTCATCTCCGTTCCATATGCCCATCTTCTCCTTGCTGGGTGATTTCTTTTCCAAACCTAAAAATCCGTGAAGTCTGGTCAATAACGTTTCTCCGCATATCCAATTACAATATAATCGAGAGAAAGAAACACGAAAAGCTGCTGTCCGTATACTTACCCAAGAGTTGAACAAATTTCTGCATATACATGTTCTTGGAATGTATAATTGTACCGCCAGCCTCGACTTCATCCCCGTCGATTTCGACGGTCGCCAATCGTCCGCCGATAGTCTTCGCCTCGTACAAGTCGACGTCCAAAGCTCCGAAAAGCAATTCGGTGAGAAAATGCGAGGCGGACGCACCGCCAATGCCACCCCCTATAATGGCTAAAAGTCAAAGATTCAAACGCGAGGTCAAGCTTTAAATGTTCCGTAGATTATTGAGTGGCGCATCGAAACGAAAAATTAACTCTTACCGATACGTGGTTCGGATAGTTCAAGGGAAAACCCTTGGAGTATTAATACTCCAAATACTAGTAACGCTACTGTACACTGCCTCATGGTTTGCACGCGATGCTTGATCAGGCACAATTAACATCAAGGCTTAACGAACGTTTTGCATATTTGTTTTGCCACTTCTGTATACGTTACATGATTGTCATCGGTGACCTTTAACAACAATTATCAATTAATCTGAACTAATCGAAAGTCACCGAATTCGGCCGGTTCATATTTATAGATACATTTCTGTTTATCTTCCACGTGTGGGAGTGTGTGTCGCATGCGGCGTTGTGTGTACTTGTATGTACATACATCATACATACATAAACATATATGCAGCGATCACGTGACGCCAGGGAGCTACCGAGCTACCCGCCGCGGTATTGCCCGGAGTGTCCCAGGTCGAGCATAGCGCTTGAATTCAGTATGGCTGTGCATGGCCCAGATAAACAGCTGGGAGAGTAGTCCCAGGGCGTTTGCAGGCTACGCCGTGAATTCGCAACGCGTCCTCCTCCTTCTTTCCACAGTGACTGAACGATCGGCGGGATAAATCCGACGTGGATGCTCAGGATCCTAGATCGAACGGCCTCTCGTCACGCGTGTCCACCCGCGATGCCACCCGAAATCTGTCCTCGCGAAAGGCCACGATAACACGGGGAAAGGCCCGCGCCCGGAAAAAAATGTGTCGCGATTGCACGACGTAGCCCGCGAAACGCCGAGGCTGGGAAGGCACGACTCGCAAGCCCTCGCAAGGCGGTCCCCGGTCCGTAAAGCCAACCGCGCGCTTCAGCGGCCGGAGGGATAAATGCCCGACGAGAGAATAGAGATTGCGAGCCGAGCGTTGAGCCTTACGGTAATTCACCATCCCTTGTGCACGAACGTTATCTCTCTCTCTTTCTCTGTCTCTCTTTCTCTCCATTTACTTAGGCATAGTTTTATTACAATTTTTTTATTCATGTTACACACATTACAATGCATTCCCTTCCGAGCACATACTTACACATACGCAACTCTGTACACAGTTTACAAGATTAGAATTAAAATTACAAATAGCGAGCAAGACATATACTACGTTTACGCGAGCGTTACTTCTGTAGTAACTTACGATATATTACTCGTTTACGCGGAGTAAATTATCGTAAGTTACTTCAAAATCCCGTTTACGCGAAGAAATTATCGTAAGTTACTACAGAAGTAACGCTCGCGTAAACGTAGTAATAGGTACACCTGACTTTCGTTCACTCCGTCCACCTGTGGGTGCAGTGCTGATTCGTACACACATAATACAATCTCATTTCCTCCTCAGCCCGTCTAGTTTGCGCCTGGAAAAATACAGCTTCTCTGTGATTGCACTTCGGGCATGGGTGTTCCTCGGTCCTCGGCAGCGTAGGATCCGATATCACATCGGCGACGATGTGCGTTAGCTCGCTGAAAGAAAAATAATCGATTAGCGCGTACTTAACGCCAGGCCCCTTGCATACTTGAGTTTCGCGACGAGCTTGAGGCTCGCTAACAGCACCGAAAGCTGTATCATTTTGTATAACAAAGATACTCGTGGCACAAAATGATACACGTCTCTCTTTCCCCTCTGCGCACGTTACGCATTTCCAGTGCGAATCGTTTTGACGTTTAACCACGTTTATAATAATAATAGACACTAATTAATATTCTCCCGTGCGACTTATTTTCAACAACTCACTCTATTTCGTGCATGATCTTGTTCACGTAGATGCAGTTGCTGTCCGCCAGTTGCTTGAAGTCGCAATTTCTGCACTGAAAACACACGAGCATTCCAAATTACAATTCCTTCTCGTACGATTAAGCAATAATTATTACGTAATTATATGTAAAATAATTTAAATTTACGTCGTGCAATTCAAAGTTCCCTCGTTTCTTTCTTTCTTTTTCTTTCCCTCCTTTTTACAATAGGAAAATCCGTTGCGACCGACGGTTGCGACGTATACTCACCGCGTACATGAGCACTTTGTTCTCCTTATCCTCCTTCGGGTACAACATGTTATTGCACTCCTGGCAAAATCTGATGCCCACGAATCCCGGGCCGTCGTCGTGCGTGTCGTAGGCCGCTATTTTCGACATGATCGCGCGCAAAATTGATCTACTCCGGTTTTCGGTGAATATCCGCAAATATATCTCCCGCGAAATTATCGCGTCAAGATCGCCGGCGATTTCGCACGTTGGTCGATCGACGCCGAAAACAACAACAACAACACGTAGCGCGTGCCGCGTAGTAGCGGCGAGATCGATCGGCGCGCCATCTGTCGGCACGCTTGAGAAACTAAGGGCCGCTTCACACGGCGCGGATCTGATTTTTTTACCCGCAGACGTGCCATGCCATGCCGGAGCAAGATCTTTCAAAGTTTCGAAATTTGCCCGTAGTTTCAAAAATTTCGAAGTTTTGAAAATCGATTGAACTTATAATTTTGAGTTCTTTCAGCTCCAATTTTTTTTTTTATTTAACAATCCGCATGAATACCGGCCTTTAGAATAAGGAATCGGACAAAAGGTTTGTGCCTAGCTGTACTTTTTACACTTTTTCCGTCCCACTCTCTCTCTTTTCCAAAACGTCCGGCGTCCGCTTTATTTTATTCAGAGTGCAGAAGGTGCAACATCGTAAGGAACAGACATAAGGCTCGTCGTGGCGAAAAGAGCCAATCAATATAAATGACTATTATAAAACTTTGTCTCGCCGTGAACTAACAATTTCCATCGCGCCACGCCTAAAACGGAGAAATCTATTATTACATTTTCGCAGATTTCTCTCGGGTCCTTATCCACACAAAAAAGGTATCTTTCTTGCGTATTACTTCGATTATTTCCCAAGCGTGATTATACATATATGTATATACATTTATCATTAACATTTAACATGGTATCTTTCCGGTTTCTCCCGCGAAATAAAATAAATAACATGCGTCTCGAAGCGAGAAAAGAAAAAAAAATCAGTAACAAACGTGGGAAATATAACCTGAAAAAGAACAGACCTCGCACATACATACATACGCCGTACATACGCACGGTACATAAAGCATATCGTTTGGGACTTCGGGCAGTTTCCACGAGATCGTTCGCGACAACGGTCCCGCGCGTAAAACGAGCGCGCATCAGCGAAAGCGGAATCGAGTACAGCGGAGAAGCGGTGTTGTATGTGTACCCGTGTGGCGATTGTTGATCGCTCTTTCCGCAGCCGTGGTTTGCCGTGTAGCCCAGGGCTTTCGCCGTCGCGCGCGGAAAAAGGCCCACCCAAGAGGCGCGTCTAAAGAAGGGAATCCAA
Organism: Temnothorax ravouxi; assembly: GCA_030770255.1. Classification (NCBI taxonomy): domain Eukaryota; kingdom Metazoa; phylum Arthropoda; class Insecta; order Hymenoptera; family Formicidae; genus Temnothorax; species Temnothorax ravouxi. The sequence continues at coordinate 198,242 of JASTWP010000109.1, forward strand.
CCGCGGGTTCGTCGGCCAAGATCCGGCGCAAGTTTCGCTGCGCGGTGACGGATGCGCGCTAGAGGCTTGTCGCGACACGCTAGCTTAATTCTAGCGACACTTATTACGGATAGAGTGTGCCCGGGAACCCCGCCGTCGGCGTCGAGGCATCGGTAACGCGAGGCCGTTCAGCCCGGCTAGACGCTAGACCGAGTAAGTATCGATCAACCGGGGGGGGGGTGGGGGTGGGGCGACGGGTCGACGGTACCCCGGACCCCCGGTTCGATTCTCGCCGCTCTATCCGCCCGTTCTTTCGTCTCGGCTCCTCGCCTCGGTCGCTCTTCCCCGGGTTCTCTTTCTCTCTCTCTCACGCTCCTTCCCCGGAATCTCTAGTGTCGTATGTGTGACATACGTGTGTACGTATGTACGAGCGGTTCTCAGGCACACGCTACTCTCACGCTAGTGTGTGCGCCACCTATGTATATACATACACGTATATAAAAAGAGGGAGAGAGAAAGAGACGGAGCGACAACGCGGATGTACCCTCTCCCTTTGCCCCGCCACGGTCTTACCGCTCCCCTATCCCCGCCTCTTCGCACTTCCCCCCCCCCCCCCGAACTTCTTCCTGTCGAGACTCCTCACCTCCCCTCGCCAGTGTTGTAAATCTCGATGGCCGAACATGTTTTCTTAAGGGATTCTTCTCCGCTAGCGACGGAATATTTCTGAGAGTGCGGAGCCGGGGCGATTAAAGGCCTACCTAGGGGGAACCCGTGAGTGCTCATTGTCAGTTTGAATCGTCGTAGGCGTGCGGGTGCGCGGCGAGACAAGACGAGACGGGGACGAGACGAGGCGCGGTGCGGCGCGTGGCGTTCTGCGTCGCTTATCCCGAGCGTGTTGAGCGTGCGGACGAGGATACGGATACGACGCCTCGCGGCGTCTCGCCGTGGGAGAGGAGAGACCGCGTGAGAGAAGAAACGAGAAAGGCGGGCGCGTACGCGCGCACTCAACGCAAGTATACGCATACGCAATGAACGAACGGTGAAATTTTATATAGTAGGTGCCCCGGAGGCGATTCTGTGGGGGGTGACGGGGTGTCGTCTCTCCCGCGGAGAACGACAGAGAGAGAGAAGGAGCGATCCCGTTTTTACTCACGCCGCGGAGACGCGAGACGAACAAGCGCCGAGCGCACCACCCGGCATCCGACATCGACATCGTCGGGCACGCGCTCCCCGCGGCAGCGACGACGACATTTCGCTCGCCGTCCGTCCGTCTGTCTTTGACCGACTCCAGCGAGGTATACACGTGATCGCCCGGACGAGCGAGTGCCGTCAAAGAGACGCGTCGTTCTTTCATTTCCGTTCGCGCGTCTACTTGCCGCGAGCGAACGAGCGAGTGAGTGAGTGAGAGTGCTCCAGTGCTCGTCTCCGCGACTGTGCGCCGCGTTGGTTTGTCACCCCGAGTCACCCGCGTGTCCGCCGAACGGCTGACTCGGTGGAGATTTCTCGGCCGCCGGCGCGGCGCGGCGGCGGCGGCGCCCGTCCCCTCGCCCGATTTGCCGATCGATTCGCCGACGCCGCGCTCGATCGCCCGTTCGAATCGGGAATTCGGGGCTCTCTCCCGGGTAGATTTTACCACGATTCTCGTGTACAATAATGTTGGAATATTTAATAGCGTCGCGTCGCTGAGCATGAATGTGTGGCGTGCCGTGCGTGCGTGCGTGCGTACGTTCGTGCCTATATTTGTATGTGCTGCGAGTCTGGCGTGTACGCGCGTCTGACATACGTGTATGCGTGCGTGTGTCTCTGGGGGTGTGTATATGTGCGCTCGTATATCTCGTTTTTTTATGCGCGCGCCCGCGCGTGCGTGTGCCTATGTGTACGTGTGCACGGAATTGTTGTTCCGCTCCAGACCTATGCCAGACAGCCATATTGTAATTTTTTTTTTAACTCCACCGCCGTGTCTCCCTCGCGTTAACCTAGCCTCGGTCCCGCCGATAATCTCTTTTGTTCGCGCGCGGCTCGATCGCGTTGCTCGGACAGGCTGTTATATATACGCGAATACGCGTGCGGTCGCCCGCGGTCGCGGACGAGATCCCCGTTTCCGGAGCCCGACCGAGTCCGGCGGCCGGGCTGGCTGTGGGCCCCCTCGCGAGGCCCCCGTCCAAGTCTTTGTCTTTGTTCCGATGACGTTCCCGCGTTCCGCGCACGCTGCTCTCCCGACGACGCCGCTACGCCGAGGACGACGCGTCGCTTCCGTCCGCGACAGCTGAAAGGGGCATCGTCGCTTTTCGGGAACGCGCGAGTCCGGGGTCCCCCTGTCTCCCCACCTCCGGTGGAATCCGGGAGCCGGAACGTCAGATTCGTCATTTGTTTCGTTAATTACGGCGTCCGAAAATAAACTCGCGGGCAAGAGGCCCTTCTCGCGGCCGTGGATGCGCTTCTCCGAATCCGAATCTTCGGAGTTAGCGGTGTGTCGGTGCGGCCTTTGTTGTAGGCTCTTCTTTTTTTTTCCTTTTACTTTTCTTTCGTGCGTTTCCATTAGCGTGCGCCTCGTCTGAATGCGCCGCTTTGTTGAATTATTAGTACGCGAGAGCGACGTACAAAAGATTTAAGAGACGTCTGAAGGACCGTATTGGCTCTTCGAGACTTTTCTTTAGTCATCGCATTTTTAGTTCGTTTTATCGTTTTTAGAAGATATTTCTCTAGAGTGATTTCTGTGGCAAAGTGCGCGCTCGAAACAAAATACTATCTTTTCGCGAGACGATCCGTGCGCGATATATCGAGGTGATTTAGAATTTTAGATTTCGAATTATTTTGGTTGTTTTTTTTTCCAGACAGGCGACTTGTCCTGCATCTAAGTTACGATGGAGTCTGGAAATAGCCTGCCCAATCCGGGCACTTATCCCGGAGGTGATCGCCAACAGTTCTGTGTATCTTGGAATTCCCATCAGTCGAACATGCACAGTGCGTTTCCAAAGTTACTCAGCTCGGAGCAGTTCGTCGACGTGACTCTGGCTTGTGACGGAGGCTCGATAAAGTGCCACAAGGTTGTGTTGTCCGCCTGCAGCGACTATTTGGAACGTCTGCTGTTGGAGATACCGTGTACCCATCCCGTCATCTTCCTGAGAGACATGAAAATGTGGGAGCTTCAAGCCCTGGTTGAGTTTATGTACCGCGGAGAGGTGTACGTCGAGCAACAACAACTGGCTACATTGATGCAAGCGGCGGAAGTTTTGCAGGTACACAGCCTCTTCGACTTGTCCGATAATGCCTCTTCTAGTTCGAGTCGCTTTTTGTTTCTTTTTTTTTTTGCATTTTTTAACTTCTTTTAGCAGAAGTCTTATCCTAACAAAGATTAACACGTATATAACATTTTAATATAAAAAGTATAAAAATACATATTTATATAAAATAAGTAAAATATTAACGTGATGGGATAATTTTCTGTGCACTAATGTGCAAAAAAATACTCGACGATATATCATACATTCTTCGATAGGTTCGTGGCTTATCCACTCAGGGTGAGAGCTCGGTGAACGAGAGCAATACACAATCGTGCGATTCTAATGCACCCGTCACTCCGTCGACTCCTACTCATGGCGACAGCAACTATAAGGCGGATACTTCGTCTAACGACGGAAGTACCTCTGACTTTCTCTGCACGCCAATGGCTAGCACAGGAAACAACTCGTCCGCTATCACTCCTCCTGTCTCATCACAAAATCCCAACTCCTCCAACTTCGTAAACATGGAACATAGCGAAGCGCTGCAACATTTAGAAAAAGCTCTTAGCGCATGCGAGGCGACTCTCACCGAAACCACGGGTATGGTAAAAATGGAGCCCGATGAACAGTTTGTACAGCAGCAGGATGTCAAACCGTATTCCATTAGCATGGTATCCAGTAATAATTGCAATCCTAGCAGCCCATTCCCTGCGATCGAAGGTGAGTCTTTGATCTGATCTTTCTGGCTTTACCTGTATATGTCACTTGACTGTACGTTGACGCATGCTAAATATCATGGCATCTTTTTAAGGTTATCAAAGACGACAAAGGCGTTCGGAAGAGGAACTCAAGCAGGCTTCGGACATGGTGGCACGCGGCATGACATTTCAAGTAGCCTCGGAAAAGTACAAGATACCGATCAGCACAATCCGTTTCTATATGGTCAGAAAGGGCATTCTGCAGAGGCGAAAACGCGGCCGCGGCTCCAGTAATCTCGGTATGAATAGCCAGCCGAGCAGTCCGGCCAGTCCACCGTATCATATGATGAATTATCGTTTGCCGGAGAGCCTAAATTCCAGCCTACCGTAGTGCTGTACAAAGAAGTAGTGAGTTTTTTTTAGAATTCAGTTTTGAATCGGACAAACTTTTTATTGCCGCCTCATCAGAGCTGTTCCAGACCGTTTCGTTGGTTTTTATACTTTTAGCTCCTTTACACTGAGTTCTCATATTTTATTTTCCTCTTTTTTTTTTTTAATTTTATTTTCAGTTTACATATCATTATTCATTCGTATTCGTAGCGGCGCGTTCGCGCGCTGGTTCACAAGACTACTATGTTTACAGTGTATAACGCGTTTCTGCATTTATGCCATTATCGATCCAGTGTGCATTCTGGAGATATGATTTGTGTCTCGAACAGCTCCGCTCCATGTATATACAAAAAAGATACCATATGTAAAAGTTCGGACACAGCATTAAGTTAAGAAACTTGCAGGCGATCGTGTCTTACATCATGTTTATGTTGGATTCAGTGTTCTTAGGAAGACTGCCTGATAAACCCAGTTTTTTTTCTATTTTTTTTCTTAAGTACAAAGATGCAGATGATTATTGTAATGTAGAGTGTACTGGAATATTAACGTGTATTGTATTATAATAACGTTGCGTAAAGCTAACGGCAGACGCGATACGTAATTCATGGTTCGCTGTTCGTAAGAGATTCGTGAGTAGTGTGAGTAGAAACAGATTCCCCAGTGGAGCGATTTTTCGACGAAATGAAAAGTTCGTGAATCAATTATTCGTGCTCGTTTGTGCAGAAGCGCATCATAGTGCAAACGATGAACTACAGTTCGGAAACAGCTGGTAGACGTGGGGTATTTGATAGCTTCGTGATATAGAACGGTCGCTCATCAAATAAAAGAAAAAGGCATAGAAACAAAGAGGGATTTGTTTCTCAATCTTGTCGTTCGGCATAAGTTATTTTCCGAGTTTTGAGATTAAACATATTCCTTGAGATATTATTCCTTAAAGACGCAAACAAATTCAAGATCTTTTTGGCAACTGTGTATCGGAAAATTGAGCTGGGAGAAGGATAGAAAAACCATTCTTATACTCTCACTATCTGCGACATCTTCCAACGTCCTCGGTTTACTCGGTCGTTTGGAAGGCGTTTTTTAAGCGCATTTTTCGGATTTCCATGAATCTACTGCGAATCGAGAATTGTGAATCACGATTTTACGATAATGCCGCATAAGATTTAAAAAGGCAGTCTATTTTGAAATTTTATCAGAATTCTGTCTTGAATGTAATAATATGTAAAGAATATAGTAATATGTAAAGATACAAAAGTAGAAGTATGAAGTTTATGATTTGTACGATAATATTATTCTGTTTCAGAACAAAAGAAATGTTGAATATATATGAATATTCATTGAGGAATATTCTATATATCAAAAACACTTGTGCACGCTCTGCTTCTAAAAAATAAAAGCTAAAATTTTCTAAATGACGGTGCTTTAAGGAGGTATTCTGGATTGGAAAATCATAAAAGAATGTATTTATCAGGATTTTTTTGTGGGGAAACGAAAAAAGCGAATAACGCTAAACTTTGCATGTTTTTTAACCTTATTTTAAGAATATAATTTTTATTTTTTAAGTGACAAAAATGTTTATCTTATCGATGTTATCATATCTTGGTCACTAGGAGGTGTAAATATGATGGACGGTGTAAATGATTCTAGCTGTTTTAGATATCTAGATATCTAAAACGCAAAAACAAAAAAATTTCTTATTTGGGCTATCATCTGAATTAGAATAAACATTTATTATTATTATTATTTTTTAAATAAAATACAGGATATTACATAGAAAAAAGGAACATTTTGTTAATTAAAAAATTAAAAATTTCTGAGAAGTACCTTTTTTACCACTTTTTCAAGTCTCAGCATACCTCCTTAAAGCCAAGTTTCTAATTTTTCTCTAAAATTACTTTTGTATACATTTTTTTTATTTAGCTTTTTTATAGGTTTAAACTCTTAATACAATATTGAAAAACATGTCTCAAGTTAACCCTTCGTGGTCACTAAGGGTCAGCATGACCCCATAAATTTTTCAAAGCAAAATTACACTAACGATATTACACTTTGCGATTTTTTTTCAATATGTCAATATTAAATAATTAAAACAAAATTAATATTGCGGCAGGTTTTGCAACAATTCAGAAAGGTTTAGTAATTTTTTCAAATCAAAATAATGAAAACTGTAAATACGGCAGCCGATTAAATTCGCTGGGGTTCGTTTTGAACGGTTTACCATTATAAAACCCCCCCCCCGGTTTACCATTATAAAACTGTAGATAAGTGTGACTACAAAGGGTTAAAAAAGGTAAATTGATTTTTTCCTGAGATATCTATTGTGCACGAAAATTTGAAAAAATAATCTTGAGAAAAAAATAGTTTTTGAGAAAGTACTTTTTTTTAGAATTTTGAAATAAACTGCCTTTTTAATATTTGTTCTCTCGTATGAAACAATCGTACGCGAGAACACTCCATCTGTCATCCATCATGAATTAATATCGAAAATATTAATTCCATACTTATAAGTACTTGTGCGTTGTAACGGCGTCATACTTATAAGAGAAATGTCACTAAAGATCAAAATATTAGGTCGAGCGTTGAACAAATGTGTTTAAAATCTTATTATTTTGAGACTTTTTTATACGCAGGATTTGTATGTAAGCGCACTTAATAAGACGTTCATTGACGAGAATACAAGTTGTATAGGATATTCATATATATATATATATATATATATATATATATCTATAATAAGAATTCCTTCATGCTGTGGACGAACGCTACGCGTATGGTTGATTATCAGCCGTGTTCCGTTCTTCTACTTAGTGACCGATGTAGTTAGCCTATATATGGATATGAGATATGTTTTTGAATCCTGCATCAATATCGTGCGTAATAAGACGGATTTACAAAGTACAGTTCAAAAAAAAAGAAAAAGAAAAGACAAAAAAACAGAAAAAGAGAAAAAGAAGATTGACTATGTCATATAACTGCTATTTTTTTAATGACTCGAAATGTTTTTGAAGAAAAGGCATTCATATAGCATAAGTTATTTTTTATTAAATCATATTTATATATGGTTCAGTAAAGCTCAGCTTGCTCTCGTTAAGTTATCTGTGGCATCTGTACACATGTACGTATTTACCGAGTATTTATCTCTTTTTGTATTTTTAAATAATTACCCTACCAGGGGTAGACAGATTCTTAGTTATGACACGCTTTATATTCTGCACCAGAGAGTGACGCTTAAAGATCAAAAATGTATACAGTTGTAGAAAGACAGGAGGAGTTGTCCATGATCGATTAGTCACTATGTTTAAGACTGGTAACACGTGGCTAATATAACCAGATTAAAGTCTTAGACACAGCAATCCTCAATCTATTATATAAATATTTTTGTAGGCACTTTGTCGAGGAAGGATTCTTCTTTCTGCCTTTATTCTCTATATATACCTTAATAACTTATACAGTAAGAGGAACCGGTATTTATTCAAAGTTTACCATTTAGCTTTGTTGAACATCACAAGAGATGAAACGATCATGACGTATGTAGTGTAATGCTTTTTACATGCATAGTGTACAAATAACAGCATTTGTAAATGACGATAAGAATTACCTGATGTCTGTAAAAATCGACTGGCGTAACGCCGCCGGTCTCTCGGTTGTTTTTTACGGACACTGGTTCTGCCTTTTCAAAGAAGTTTAATTGTGTGACAACAACTGTGGCGCGCATACAATGTAATTGTACGATGTATTGCCTTTGTTAAATAGCATTTTGGATAAAGCCATATTTTTCCATGCAACGCAATAATCCAGCAAAATAAATTACAGTTAAACTGAGAAGCAGCCTAAAATAGGAAAGAGTGCCAGATACAAAACAAAAGTGGATATGAACAATAACACATAGAAGATAAAGTAAAGTTTATCTATCACTTAGAGTATGTAACTGCCTTTCTCTGGCCTCATACTGGATCATTAATTTATTTATATTAGACAATATACAAGATACATGTAAAGGGGAAAAAAACTAATCTAACTTAGAAGGCTTGTTAGAGCTTCTATTAATTGCAGTAAGACTGCTGCCATCCGACTGATGAACACATTCTTTCAAGACGCTGAAGTTGAACATTTAATCGAAACATATGTCACAGATCTTACATAATTGTATTTATTCTCATTTATCATTTCTTTATGCGATCATCACGTATTTAACAGACTCGATTGTTTCTGTACATTTCACAATATATCGAGATATATCGGAAAAGAAAAGGAAAGGAAAGGAAAGAGAAACAAGTCGCTTATTGGATAGTGTGATGTTAACGCGAACTCAACACATGACTTGCAATTGTTGCCTGTTGTAATGTCCAATGAGAGTTGATTGAATTGTAATGACTTACTCGTATATAGCATTCTTTCCCGCGAGGAATCGGTAACGTGTAAATCATTATTCTAAGAGTTCCAGTTGACAAAGGTTTTATACGGATCTATTAAACCAGTATTTCAAACCAATGAAAAATAATTAGTTTTCTAATAATAATAATAATAATAATAATAACAATACAATTTTATGTGAATTTAGTACAGTGCTTAAGTCAGTAATGCTCAGCGTATCTAACAGATATTTTTAGTGGAACTCCGTGTCATACTCACATGTATCATAACGTCTTAAAGTATGTAAACTAAACCACAATCAAAGAAGTGTGAACGATACTTAATGACTATTATCATAATAGCCACTTATGATAGCAGTAAATAGGTAGCCATTTTGAGGCAGTTTATATTATATTTAATTACATTGTGTATCGCTTTGGTCTCCGTTTTTACGATGGTATTATTATTTGTAGATAGAGAATCCATAACTTTAGAATACGATTGAACCTCGAAACATTTATTTGTAAGTCTTTTTTACAGTTACCGAATATCTAATTGATTAAATAGGCAATGCAATTAAAACGAAAAGAAAGAAAGAAAGAAAGAAAAATGACACACTACACACATACACACGTGACATGCAGAGATCTGTTCGTATAATCAGTACGATTGTGGATGTTTTGTCGTTTGATCTTTGTTAACTTTTGGACTATATATATATGTGCGATTACATTGAGTTGGCATCAAAACCAAGCATACTCCGTATAAGTAGTATTTTTATATTTTGTTTTTAGCTTAAGTTTTTATTTTTAGTGATTTGGCTAAGTTATACATTACGCTAAGTTAAACTTTCCGAGGTAATACTTTCTATGCGATTCAATGAACGCAGTTTATAAAGACGCTAAAATTAAAGCGAACATCGATATACTTTTGACTGTTCGGTTTATCCACTATAATTTTGTATTACGTCGGAAAGCGTTATTCACGAGACATTATAGGTCTGTTTTGTTCAGCTGAACTTCTTACACAGTTCATCCTTTCTCTTTTTCTCTCCAACGTGAAACGAAAAAGGTGAAAGATGAGCCGTGCAACAAGTTTATCTAAAAAGAACAGGCCTTATGTTAGTCAGTTTCCTTAATGTAGGGACATGGCTTTGAAGAGTTACGTTAGTCAATTGCGTTCATCATATTAATCTTCTTAAGAAAATGCGAGTTACAAATTGCGTTCATTATTAATCTTCTTAAGAAACTCGGAATGTAGAAATAGATATAGTTGCTTGCCTATTTACAGAACATACGTGCTTTGATGTTTCGTGAATGAGTTGTGTAGCCACAATAGACGAGTGACTTGTAAACGTTCAATTTTCTAACTAGAGTACGCATCTAATATGATCGATTATTATTAGGGATTTGTATGATGTATCAGTGCGCCATATTACGCCGAATCGCCGCCGACGCTTCGATCGTTGTTCTCCCGAAGTACTCGTTACTCAGTTCCCATTGCAGTACTCGCGCGACACTGTCCCGAGCGAGATTCAGTATTATATATTGTAACATCACACGCGAAAGCCTTCGACTGCGTCCGTTCAACGGTTAGATCCTTAAGCATTAGATCCCGTAGGATAGTCCCATTAGTTACACTTATTATTACTACACGAATATATATTTTGCGCTGTTGTGTCGAGAGCCCGTATTCGAAAACGCTTTACAAGTGGACCCGTAGGCGGATACAAGATCACGAACGAACATGGACCGAGCGTAACGTTCGCTTATTCTTTGATGTATCGAGGAAAGACCGTTGACGCAAATTTTAATTTAATTAACGGTTTGTAATTCCACGTCGATACACGTTGAAACAAGCTCGTTCGTGCGCTTGTTCGCGTTTGTTCATGTTCTTCGCCTTCGTCGGGAATACACTTGACGCGTTTTAACATCTTCGCTTTCGAGTGCAATGCCGTTCGACATTTCGTCGCGCCATACGCCGAAATTGATTGTACTTGTCAATTAATTCCTTCGCTTTACAAGTGACGAACCCCAAGGCAGATATAAGATTTCGAATGAATATGGACCGAGCGTAACGTTCGCTTATTCTTTGATGTATCGATGAAAGACGGTTGGCGCAAATTTTATTAATTTAATTAATCGTTTGTAATTGCACATTGATACACATCGAAGCAGGCTCCGTTCACTTGTTCGCGTTTGTTCACGTTCTTCGCCTTGGGAATGTACACTTGGATTGCTGTTAACATCTTCGCTTTCGATCGCAATGTGATACGACATTTCGTCGCACCACGTCAAAATTGATTATATTTGTCAATTAATTCCTTCGTCGCGTCTCTTTCTTGTCGGGGACTGTTTAGTGCACGAACATTTAGTTCTACAGGGTGCTTCCGGGTTAAATCGCCAAACTTGAAATATGAATTTAGGACCTCAAAACAAACAAAATTTTCCTTTTGTTTAAGGTAGTTCTCCGGTCCTTATACTAGAGAAAATCGATTTTCTATAGATTTTCTTGAAACTGTGAATATACGTTAATTTAGGTGTGCTTTATGCGTGGTATAAATTTCAGTACCTCTTCCGGTATAAAAAATCAAGATACTGAGCCTCAAAGTTTCAATTTTTACCAAAAAATTTTTTAATTTAATTTTTTTCTAATTTTGGCATTTTTTCCTTATAGAACTCGACGAGAGGAGCAACTTTGGTCCTTTTGACCAACCTCGTCTCTTACCGTTTGGTCTGGAAAACCTTTTCATTATTAAAAGTTGAAACTTTGAGGCTCAGTATCCTTATTTTTTATACCGGAAGAGGTACTGAAATTTATACCATGCATAAAGCACAACTAAATTAACGTATATTTATAGTTTCAAGAAAATCTATAGAAAATCGATTTTCTCTAGTATAAGGACCGGAGAACTACCTTAAGAGATATTACTTCATAAGTCACAGAATTATAGGAATAAATAATGTTTAAATAATTATGTTTATCTTGTTTATTGCTTTATAGCGATCAGAATTTAACTATTACATGTTTTGTTCAAAATGATGGTCTCCAGCCCGGAGACAAGCGGTGCACCTATCGATCACGGTGGAAACACTAACCCGTCGATCAATGATCTTCGATCTTCAAAACAAAATAATGAAATATTTTGACATTATTCATTCCTATAATTATGTAACTTAAGAAGTCAATATCTCTTCAACGTAGCGTTTGCGAGCACAGTTTCAGAGGAAAATTTCGTTTGTTTTGAGGTCCTAAATTCATATTCCAAGTTTGGCGATTTAACCCGGGAGCACCCTGTACAATACGGCAGTATGAATATGTTTCGCGTATGACTACCGGCGTTGGAGTGACGACGTGTCTCGATTTATCAGATTGTTGTTGTCGTAAGCGCGATTTGAATACGGGTGAGAGAAGCGTGCGGATTCAGTGTAATACGGCAAGATATATAAATGTGTACGCGAAGAATACGCGTACATACACGTATACACAGAAAACAGAGAAGAGACATATAAGGGACGAGAAATGAAGCAGAGCGAACTCGTCCCTGCGACTGTAATACAATTCGCAGAACGTACCGTGCCGTTCGGTTTTTGCTGATCGCAACAAACCAGCTTTTATATAATTCGCGTGTAAGGTCACCGTCAGGGTGTAAGAACTTAATTAAAGTTGGTTACGAGTGTCGTTATAGCATATAGTAAGGCACTGCGTATATAGCGAGCGAAGTAAAAAAAAAACAAACCCACTCCAGTAAGAATAAAGAAAAGGTCCTCGAAACTAAGTATGTTGAATGTAATGCGTGGAGAATGAGATTTTCGAACGTGGACATCGGAGTTGCGCAGGAAAGAAACAGTCTTTCTGGCGCAACCAGGAGATGTCCTGGTCGTATGTGTATATGAGACACTTTTGAAAGTAGCCCTGACTTCCGAGAGAGAGAGAGAGAGAGAAAGAGAATTAAGAACGATGACAGATAAAATAAGTAATTGCGAAAGGGAGCGTTGCCCGAAAGAGATGTACGAAATTTGTCGCCAACGATTCACGCCGGTTTATTATATAATGATTATAATTATTTTTTATTTTAATCATCGACGTACAATTAGTACTCCACATTTGTAAGATTCTCAGAAAAATATAAATTTAAAATTATATAAATAAATAAAAAAATATATATATATATTTCTGAGCACTATTAGTTCTGAGTATCTCTGTGGAACTACTAGGTTTAACTGTACAATTGCAATAAAAAAAACTCAAAATACAGAAAATTCAATGCTTAAGCAAGAAATTGGTAAAATCTGATTTAAAGAACCAAAAATTGCTAGAAAGTACGTACGATATACGATTTCTTCCATATTTTTGGTAATTTCTGCGTTAAACGAATTGTTTCATTAGGATTGGCTTGCACCAACAAGTGTGTATATGCATATTTTATCGGTCAGTGATTGGTATCCACCACAACCATTATGTATATTTACAATATATGTACGAATCATGCATATATTGAATGAATTTAATCGGTAATCCTGTACTATAACGGAGAATCGCGTCCAACAATTCTTGCTACGAAGATAATGCTTCACTTTCCCCTCACTCTTTCTTTTATAACAATCGTTTGATTTTCGCGATATATAAAAAAAATTGATCATATGGAATATTTGGTACGCAGTTTGCCGAGTTGGAATAAGTATGCAAAAAAAAAATTAAAAATTATATAAATACATACATATATATGACATCAATGGCACTGCAGCTCTTGGTCGAGCCTCCTAACATTTAAATATACATACATACATACATACATACATACATATATATATATATATATATATATATATATATATATATGATTTTATGATATACATATAACACAGAAATATTATCGAACACGAATTTGTCATTTAAGTGATTGATTATTATACGATACTTTTTCTTGCCGGATTGTCACTTGAAGCGCGGCGCATATTTCGACACGCTCGTCAAGTATTGAATCGCTATGTATTGTAAGAACTGTATTTTAAGGGTTGTAAGTAAAGTTGGCGAGAGAAAAGAGGGACAGACCTCGGCTTATAATTTTAAAATCGTGTAACATGTGTTAGTGAAAAAGCATGCTTCTTAGTAGGGAGTTAGGACAGTGCTACGTAACAATAATTATTATAATTAAAATTAATTATGAGTATAAGGTATTTAATATAAGTGCAAAGTATTTCCTAATAAAAAGTACTGCTGAAAAAAAATGCTTATATGTGTGCCTACCGCCTTTCGTCGGTCTCGCGCGTTCAGGTACCGCTCGGCGAACCTGACCGCGTTGAGCGATCTTTGTTCGCTTCGGGAAGTTGAGGGGGCGACGAGACCATGGGGTTTTTTCTCTTTGTGAAGAGAGATATATATGCGTATAGAAGTTTTTCTTTGCGGTTTTCTCCTCATTTGTCACGTGTGTCTCGGTCCGGTCGTCGACCTTGTTTTCGCACCACCTAACAATCTCGTACGACCTACACGTACCGGTTTACCTCGCACGATCAAACCGCCCTTTGCGTTACTTTCACACGAAGATCTGCGAGACACGCGTCAGGCGTAATTAACCCTTTGTAACATTGTAACGTCGCGTGATTTAGAAGTGACACATACATCTATATTTTTTTAAGTTTTGATAATTTAAATCAACCTTATTGTTATGTAATTCTTTTTTTCACGTAAGCGAGAAAAAGATCTCAGAAAACTTGAGAAAATTGTACTCGAAAGTTGCGAGGCGATTTCTTTTTTTTCTTTTTTACGCACAAAGTTGCGTGCGGAGAAGGACTCCGTCTTGTAAAGTAGTCGCACCGACATTATCTTTGCGTTTTCGGAACATTTCGATTTTTTCCAAAGTAACACTGCTGTTTCCTTACAAAATCGCGCCTCTATGTTTGTTACCGAGAGAAAAACAACTCTCTCTCCTTTCCCCGTGCCCCCTTGTTGGCTCCAAGGTGTCACCGTCCCGCGAATGTTCTCGGCCGCGCGCGGTCGGGAAATTCAGAGAAATCACGGGGTTCGGTTTAATTTCGGATCGGAGGATCAGTGAACTTTCCGAAAGACGTAGTTGTAGGCAACGAGACACAGCAGAGTTGTTGCTCCGCTATTACATACGTATTCGGTGGAGGCGAGAAGGCAAGGGGGATGGAGGAGGAATCTCTTTGTGCATGCCGCCAGTGCCGACCACGGGTGCGTGGCCGTGTGTCATATGGATATGTACAGGAAGTGCGCATTGTAAATGACTATTGTTGCACTAAACATCGATTATTACATATTATTGATCATTTTCCTTCGAACGTCTCGGAAATATGTCGTTTAGAATCATCAACGACACCGAGTGTGTGACTCGGGTGCGTCGAAAATTATTACACCAAAATTAAGTAATAATGATTATTAATTATCTGATTTTAATAATAGTTTAATAATCTCGACGTCATATACGTCTCTATATGTTGCTGTTTCTGCAAAAATTTTAGCTGGGTGAATCATAAACGTATATCGTTGATTTTACACTTTGTTTCTGTAAACAGATTTCTCGGATGGCTCAAAAACACTGATTTTAATTTTATTTACGGACGCGATACAGTGGACAACGATAGCACAATGGAAAACGATATCTCCTTTTTATTTAAGCACACGTAGTAAACTGATAACGCGCTATTTGTCGAACTTTAAGCCCATCCGGCGCGATCGTTAATATTCTGAGCTTTTTACAACGCGCCCGTTTGTGATATCGCGTGTTAAGTACCTGCCAATGCAGTTTCGGCAAATGTGTTTTTATGGCGATTGCGCGCGGACTGCCAAAACGGATCACAAAGTATTGTCAAAACAATTACACGTGTGAGCGAGGAGGACATCCTCGGAGCGACGGGGAGCCCCCTCTCGCGAAGGGGGCCCGCGGGGCGATGACGATTCCGCCCATCAGAAGATCGGGGGGGGGGGGGGGAATTCGCTCAACGTGCGTGGACCGGTTCGGACGTGTTTTACCCGGAAAGAACACGTTTTTAAGTATTGCGACTGTTACTGTCTACATTGATTAATTTCCACTCAGATTTTCAGTAATTTCGATTTAGATTTCGCTACGCTAACAGTGTGATTTAGACTTCGTTAACAAACAGTGGTAAATGAGGCCGTATTGTGCACCGTTAGGCGGCAGGAGCCAATAAAGTGAAGAAGAAGAAGAAAATCGGGGGGGGGGCAGGGAAGAGCGCGCGAAGAAAGGGGTAGCTTGCCTTTGTAGCTGTGCCACGTGATGGATACGCGTTCTCTCGCGCGCGTCTACGCGTTAAAAGCCTGATCTACAATGTGTTCTTTGCTTTCTGTTTTCTGCTCTTACCTCTTTGCGACTATCTCGTATTTCGCAATTCCGTCGCGTAATGCGATGTTTTTTGTTTTTTTGTCTCTGTCGCCTAAGATAAAAATTGACGAACTTCAAAAGAGACAAGAAACATCACGTTACGCGACGGAATTGCGAAATACGAGATAGTTGCAAAGAGGTAAGAGCAGAAAACAGGAAGCAAAGAACACATTGTAGATAAGGCTTAAAGACAAAAATTGCGTAGCAGCCAAAAGATACATGCGCGAACTCTCCCGAGTGCGTATCCCTTTGTGTTATTTTCGGGCGGCGAGTCGCGCCGCTTAGCCGGAGGCTTTAAATAGGACCGGGTCGTCCGACGAAGAAGTCAGTTCTCGCGACACCGTTCCTACATGCTGGAGCACCGCACCGTCTTTGAAGTGAGTAAACAATAAACGCGGTACGGGTAACGTCAAAAGTCACTATGCGGATGGAGCGGACGAGAGATCGTCATTGTTGACCGGGTGTCGCCGATACCGGATGTCGCGATCAGTATACCGATCGTCCGAGAGTTGAGACGTCACAGTGACAAGTATAACCGGATGTTTTTGCGAGATAGGATTTTTTCCCTCGGTACGGTGAGATTTTCGATCGATGCAAGATTGAAGAGTAAACTACTTAAAAATTACGATGTACGAGATGTTACTTGATGACTCTGCTGATTTCTGGAACATCGTTCTTTCTCAGAAACTATATACTTGCTCTGAAAAATTTTGAGCAAGATTGACAACTTAGTTTTGCCTTTTTTTTACCGTTTAATTTCTTTTCCTGAAAGTCAATCGCAGTGACTCGAAATCGAAACGACATCGTTTACTAAATTGATATCCAAGAGGACCAAGTGTAAAATGTCTTGAAATACCTAAAACCTTTCAATAGCTTACCTGCCAACAAGTTTCTTATACATATAATATTTTCATAAATAAATTGCGCTAAAAAACCTGATAAGATTAATCGAAACGACTGAACTGAGCGAATAATTTAATACGTTGCATTGCTATTGGGAATCAGTATAAATTTAATAATAATCTACTTTTTTGCTCAGCGATTTATAATGGGAGTCTCAATCGCGTGCCGACAGGTGTCAAACCGTAATACATATATCTGGAGCGTCCTACTTCCGCTTCGATACTTGAAGTGTAACAAATTGCGCGACATTATCAAGATCTTGCATCAATCCGGACTAAAATGTTTACGATAGTCGGATATACGCGGCGAAAATTGGCAGTGAATATCGGCTCTTTTTGCGTCGTTACCGCGCTGGTTCTCGGATCGATCTTGATCTTTCGAGAAAACTAAGAATACGTCGTGCACAACACAGGATTATTACCGGTCCAAGAATTCAAGAATCGCGGGAAAGAATCAGTCTAATGATGCCTCGTGTTGTCTTGAAGCTTACAGGACACATTTCGTTATCATAGTGACTTTGATTCGCGCGTTGGTTTTCGAGAATTAACTTGGTCAAAGTCCACAATGTAATCTTAAATGTAATTTTTGGTCAATCAAATAAAATCGCAAATTGAACGTATAATAATTATCTAAAGCTCGCAAACGATTTTTAATTAAGCTCTATAGCCTGACGACGTCCTTGCTGATGTTATAATTTAATTAAAATACAGACCGATAGAGAAAGAGAGAGTATTTCTTTGATTAAATTTAGCTGCAGATTTCATTGAGAAGAGTCGAGAAAATCAACTTTAAAGTGTTGTCAAAAGCGAATTTGCGCTTTTCTGAAAAACATTCGACAAGATCAATTATGAAATTGCACACATTTAGATCGCTCTTCTCGAGTTCGTAGAGATCGTTCGGATCATTCGTTATAGTGAATTTCGCGATTGTTAGCGTAACAAAGGGGACAAGTGGCCGCGAAGAGCGCGTTGCGCGCCAGGTCTTCGCAGAGGCGCAGACTGCGTGATTCTCGATCGACGACGCCGCCGGGACTTCCGGCATCATCGCCAAAATTGCGCTGTCCTCTTGGCAGAGTTTCTGGTGCTCGTGACGCGCGTCAGCGAAGTTCCCCACTGCGGGGAACGGCGATTGCATTACTCACCTATCGTCAGCCAAATCGTGTCTCGCGAATTTTGTCTCTCGCGGGATCGCCGTCGGAGGAAAATCTTCGCGCAGCTGTGTTTCACGGCGATTGCGTTACCAGCGATGTCCGGAATCTCAAATCGAGGTCTTTTCCTATCGTATTCTCGCGAATGCTCTTCTATATCGCGATATAAAATTTATGTAACATATTTTATAATTTAACTGTTGTATTCTGTAAAATTTATTAATTTACATTTCCCAACACTTTTATATTTCTTTCCAATTGATATATTGGCGTTTTTGTATTTTTGTTATATAAGTTTTACACGGCTTGCGGTAGAAAAGATTGTATAAGTAAATCAAGGATACGATAGAAAAACCTGAGAGAGAAATATATTTTTTTTTATACGCGCGATTTCGTTGAAAAAATATAATTCCGTTTATTTTTATTAATTGATATTATTAAAACAAGACGCGGAATTTCATATTGTTCAAATATTTTTCTCACATTGTAATATTGTGAGTTACGACAAGCCGGTTCTTATTAATCCCCCTATCTTCTTGTATTGCAGATTTGTCGGATCGCTCGTCGTGTAAGGCAAATCAGACTCAGTATTAAAGTGCGTATATCAACGTTAGATACATGTCCATAATGCATGTCGTGTACGTATTGTTTTGTCTTTACGGCCTCGCGAAAGATTTTTCAGTTTCTTTCCGCGAGGGACTCGCAATTTCCGCTGTTAGAAATGATATCGATGACGTTGGCGTATCGATGGACTGTCGTCGATAAACCGTCTTTGTAAATCCTAGATGATTTCTGCCATTGCGCGAGATGACGCGTTATATATATATATATACGCGCAATTCTTCCTACTATCTCCCTCTCATCTTTTTTTCTCTCACCTCGCCTGTCTATCTCTTTGTGTTACGCCACGTAGATGCCGACCGAGTGCATCGCCAACCCGTTGCAGCGGGAGTTGGCGGACTCGATAATACGGCTGCAGCCGCTCGACGAGATCCGCATCCTCCTCGCCTGCGGTGCCAAGCCGAACGAGCCGGTTACCCAGGGCCTCAGGCCCCTGCACTACGCCGTTTGGCAGCGGTACACCGAGGCCGCCCAACTGTTGCTGGTGCGCGGCGCCGACATCGACGCCACCGACGAATGCGGCTACTCGGCTCTGCATCTCGCCGCCGAGCACGGTTATCTGGACCTGGTGAAGCTGCTGCTCAAGTATGGCGCCAAGGTGGACCACCGGCAAGACACGCCGGAGCTCTTTCCCAGGTGCGTCATATATGGCTCTTAACACTGACTGGTGATCGTCGAGATCTTTTAAAATACTTGTGAAGAAATAATTTTGAATGACATAAATAGCTAGGTAACAGTCTAAAGTAAAAAGTGCGCGATTCAAGAATTAATTATTTCTTCTTTTAATCATATTGCACGATATTCTATGTAATAATAAAAATTCTCTACTGTGGCGTAAGACCGTAAACTCGCCGGACAGACGTGTTAATTTTGAACCACGTCAGATACGTTGTCTACATCGTCTCATATTCTGGTATTCTCTGGGATCTTCCGATTTAGGACTATGTTGTGCGATGAGCCGCTGCGCTTGGCCCTGCGGAACCGCCACGTCGAGGTCGCGAGGATCCTGCTGGAGGCCGGCGCTAATCCGAACAAGAGGTACTTCTTCGGTTCCGAGATCAATCTAGTGTCGCCCTTGGATCTAGAATGTATGGAGCTGCTGTTAGCCTTCGGCGCTCATCCGAACACGCGGGATCGCGCCGGGCTGACGCCCCTCATGAAGGCCGCCAGACTGCCGCAGGTAAGCAGAATCAACGAGATACAGACTTGTCCATCAACGAACAACACGTGAACCCTGATTTCCTCGCGAATTTAAGCCAGTTCAAAATCAATTAAAAATTATTTTAAAGAGAAAGGAAGAGTCTCTATATCCAAAAAGACGTTCTATTTTCTTTTTTCTCAAACTTTCAGAGGCGTTTTAAATTTCTTGTGTCTTTCCTAAAATTCACAACTATACTCGACACGCAGTACCTATAAATTACGTTCGCGTTTCCGCAAAATCGCGGAAAAACTGATCGATCCTCGCGAATGTCGCAGGGAATATCCTCGGTGCTTCTGCTGTTGAGCTACGGCGCGGACGTGAACGCGACGGCGGACGCCAGGCACGATTACCGGACGGTGCTGCATTACGCGATCCTTGGCGGCGATCCGACGGTGATCAATCTGCTGCTGAAGCAGGGCGCCCGGCTGGACCTTGGGCCGGACTATCAGAAACCGACGGCCCTCGATCTGGCCATACTCAAGGGCGACCCGTCGATCGTCGAGATGCTGCTCGAAGCGGGTGAGTTAGCCGGTATCCCGGGCCGATAATCGCTGGCATACGGCCGAAATCGCGCGGCATTCGAAGGTCGAATACGCGCGCGTCCGGTATTAAATCTATCCGTGTGTCGCGTACGATCCCTTTTTTTCTCACGAAGTCACAGCTCGCAATCATAGATAGACTCCGCCAAGAGCCGTTCTCGTTGATCGCAACAACGTCCTAATATCTCTTTCTGTCTTATAAATTTGACCCAGGATCGTACTCGAAAATATATCTGAAACACTATCTCAACGGCAATAATTGAATCGAATTATATCCGGATAATGATAAAAGATTGGTATTTTTCAATCGCGGTTCCACAGGCGCGGACGTGAACGCCACGTCGCCGATCATCGGGTCACCGCTGCACGTGGCGTGCGCGGACAACATCCCGAACCGGCTGGAGATCCTGTGCATGCTGCTGGAGCGCGGCGCCGATCCCAATCTGGTGATACGCAGCGACGACGGGCCGGCGTTGCGACCGGTGCTCGCCGAGTACGTCGCCTCGAACGAGAACCCGTCAGTGGAAATAGTGGCGTTGTTGCTCAAGTACGGTGCCCGGGTGGTGATCAAGACGCAGTTCCGCGACCCACACGGCATCCTCAACTCCTTGCAGAACACGGCCGACAAGCCGCGGCTGCTGCGGGCGCTGCTGGAGGCGGCGGAGAGCTTTGATCCCTGCATGATCCGACGGTCCAGCAGCCTGACGGACGCGCAGAAGGCCCTGGTGATGGAGGCGGCCAGAACCCCGCTGCCGTTGACCCATCAGGCGAGATTGATAGTCCGCAAACTCTGCGGCACCAGGCTACCGAAGATCGTCAGGAAGCTACAGCTGCCGCAGTCGTTGCACCGTTATCTCCTCTACGACTACTACTAGTCGAGAGATTGTTGGAGATCGAGACGTTTGTCGGGAGGGATGACGTTTGTCGGAGCACTTTCTTGGATTTCCGGTAAATTATACATTAATATATATATTCTACGCGTGGACTTGGTACTTAGTCGCGACTAAAAGCCCTAAAATACGAAACTGCACCGAGTCCATGTTTTTCGAGTTAATTAATTTTAAACAAAGAAGTTATTGAAGAAGTTATCTGACAAAATTTATTAACATATTCTAGCTATCCACACATTATTAATGCGAGAAAAAGAAATCTCTTATACATATTACTTAGAAACACTGTGCAAAAGACTGTTTCAAAATTTCAGTTTTAATGCGGTAACCAGTATACTGTTTTCTTTTTCAGAGCTTCAATCAAAATCATAGACTTGAGATAAGAAAGACGAGAATCATCTCATTATAAGCGACCTGTACCGGCATCGTCAAAGTCTGTTTTTTTTTTCAAGATGCGGAAGATAAAGTATTTGCGCGCTGTGAGTCCCCGTCAATTCGATGAGTACAATAACGAGGCTGTCGAGGTGCCTTTTGTTTCTACGTTAGTATCCTTCTTTTACACAACGCGTGTAAAGTGATATAACGCTTAGACAGCACCACATTTATATTTTATCTATACTGTTACGATTCTAGTCGCTAAATGTACGTTTTGTATGTATGTATTTTCTCTCTACTTTCGCATGTCGAGAAAATCGTTCGTGATAGAAGCGATATATAAGACGCGCTCAAACGCGTTGCTCAAACGCGCGAATGCACTCCCGAGCGTTCTCGAATCGTCAATCTGGAAATATTGCGCACAGAATCAAGTACCTTGCAGAGTTATCGTGGCGAAGTTACGCGAAGTTTGTCGCCGGACAAACAGCCGGGGAGGATTATTCTTCCGACGGTCGCGAAGTGATCGACTTCTTTTGTATATATATACGACGATATATACGCTCAATATGTACAATAAAGAGAAATAAAGGAGAATCAAACTGGAACGCTGTCCACCTGTGCCTGATCAGGGGGCTCCTTCACGTACATACACGCGGCCGCGTGCTTGGCCGCGCCGAATGTTGGTCGATGTTGGTGGGAGCAACAATGATCCATGTACCATCGCTATCCTCGAAATAGCAGCCTCAATACCGTGACTTACGTCAAACTTTTGGCAGAGACGCTTTGCGTGAGGAAATTCGAGGTTCCCCGCACACCTGTGCGAGCGCGAGCTTAATGAGCGCGAACGATTCGCGTAGGCAAGCGGAATCGACGTTTCTTCATCTTTTTATAATTGTTATGAGAAGCTATTAAAAGTCGAGCTGCGCGATTAAATTAATTTTGATAAAACGTAGAAGATAAAAACGCGGTTTAATAAATAAAGTCGGAGGACCGAACAGAAATGTAAATCAAAAAAGAAATAGTTGGATACATAATGTATATCGTTTCGAGTTGATCGCCTCGTAGAAGGTCAGGGCAATTTTCGTAACTGCCTGCTGTCCTTTATGTTTTTTTGTCTTGGCGATTCCTGAAAGATACAAACAACATTTCGTCTCGACTAAGTCGCAATCGGTGTCGTTCGTGTAGGTTTTCTGTGATTAACAATTACTGTGATAAAGTTTAAAGCCTTGTGTCCACGATGCTAGAAATCGGTCCGAGTTTCGGTTATAAGCCAATCAATTTGCAGCTCTTACAGAAAAGCAGCAGTTTCATTGGCTTATAACCGAAACTCGGACCGATTTCTAGCATCGTGGACACAAAGGCTTAAGAGAGATCAATTTAACTGCGATAGCGTCATAATAAAAAATCTTAATAATTAAACAGCGCTCCGAAAGTGAAATTATATCACAAAGTACGTGCTATATGGAGAGGCTTTGCGTCAACAGGCATAAAAAATGTTAATGAGTGCATCTCTTATTTAGCGCCTTCGCGATAAATGGACGATCGTATATAGTTGCGCTTAAAATTGTATCCTGTAACTCGAAAGCTGCCGTGGTGCGTTAACTGCGTACGACGAAATGTGCCACCATCGGATCTTCGCGGGGAGCACGGAAATTCTATGGCGCTTCTCCAAGCTCGGTTCGAAATATCCATCGAAGAACCGACTCTGTCCCCGCGATTTCTCGTATTGCGAACGACCGCTTATTCGCGACGCGGGATTTCAAGTTTAGGCGCAAATAGAATAAGCGACAAAGGTCAAGATCCGCCGCGATCGTAATAACTATGACTGATTCAGATTCGGGGAAATAAATGGACGAGATATCTCGTCCAGACTATAGAGAAGAAAGACACTCTGTTTGTCATTTATAGCAAATAAATTATAAATATATATATTTGTAAATGCAAATATACGAATTTATGTAATTATACAAATAGAAATATTGTATTATATGTCTAAATTATAATTATTTATATATAAATTTTATATTACACGCTGTTTTTGAAGATGGTATTATGATGGGGAAATATTTATATTTTTTAGGAAACAAATTAGCTGCAAAGTTTGATTACATATCTAATAAAAAAATACATATAGAAACGTAAAATTTTGATAACACTCATTATATGACCAAAATTTTAACTTTACCATAATTTAAGCAAAAGGATAAAATATCTTTGAGATGAATATTCTTTTTGATACTATTGAATAAACTTTTACTTCTATTACTCAAATAACAAATTCAATAAATGTCAAATTTTCATAATTAAGTCTGAAATTTCATAGTTTTAAGTTTGATGTTGAATGATCTTAAATATTAATATTCAATTCGACCAAATAAAGCGTATCGAGATCGTGTTTATGCGAACATATCACTTTCGATAAAGTTGATCGTGGCGAAAATGTCAAATCAAGCCTTATCAGCCTTATCGACTGAGCTGTCGCATTCAGTATTCAGTCGCAGTCGCATTCATGGTGTCTTATTACACCATGGTCGCATTGACGATGTGAGCATCATGGCGGTTAGAGTGTTGGGCTCGGTCCTGCGTAAAAACGCAGGATTTTTCGGCGCCGGCAGGCTGCTGGCGCCGAACAACGCGCCGGCGATCATCAACGTGTGAGTCAAATTAATCGCACTTAAACGTAGCTCGTAAATTATTCGCTTACACTCGTTACGTAACGACATAACCTGTCTGTTTCGCCGTACGGCGTGACGGGCCACGACTGACAACACCTGTGTTTTGCAGCCAGAATCGCAAGGGCCACCAATGGAACCCGGACAAGGAGTTTCTCGAGCAGTTTGAGAGGCCGGTGGCGTACGCCACGGAGAAGCTCGACTGGACCCCGCCGCATCACGAATCCGCTCTGGCGATGGACCCCATGGCGGGGCAGACCATACAGAATATAAAGCTTAACTTTGGACCGCAGCATCCGGCCGCCCACGGCGTGCTCCGGCTGATCCTGGAGCTGGACGGCGAGATCGTGATCAGCGCCGATCCGCACATCGGCCTCCTGCACCGCGGCACGGAGAAACTGATCGAATACAAGACCTACATGCAGGCGTTGCCCTACTTCGATCGCTTGGACTACGTCTCCATGATGTGCAACGAACAATGCTTCTCCCTGGCGATCGAGAAGCTGCTGAACATAGACGTGCCTCTGCGCGCAAAGTACATTCGAGGTAAAAATGATACGCATTCCTCCTTTCAATAACACGGAATATGTTGGAATATAAGTACCATTTTTGGTATACATTTATCAACTTGTGATTCAACGTTCTCCAAGTCTGATAGAATTATTTTCTCGCTTGCAGTTCTTTTCGGGGAGATTACGAGGATTCTGAACCATATTATGGGCATTGGAACGCACGCGTTAGACATTGGCGCTCTCACACCCTTCTTCTGGCTGTTTGAGGAGCGAGAGAAGCTGATGGAGTTCTACGAGCGCGTGAGCGGCGCCCGCATGCACGCCGCTTACATAAGGCCAGGCGGTGTGTCTTTGGACCTACCGTTGGGTTTGATGGACGACATATACGACTGGGCCTCCAAATACTCAGAACGATTGGACGAAGTGGAGGATCTGCTGACAGACAACAGAATCTGGCGGCAGCGCACGATCAATGTCGGTTCCGTGTCCGCGGAGGACGCGCTGAATTGGGGCTTCAGCGGCGTGATGTTACGAGGCTCTGGAATAAAATGGGATTTGAGGAAAGTCGCGCCCTACGACGCTTACCACCTGGTAGATTTTGACGTCCCAGTCGGCACGAACGGCGATTGCTATGACAGGTAAAAGCATTTAAAAGAATTAGAAGGTATTAAAACATAGGAAAAGAATAGATTACTAAGAAATAAAAAAAAAAAGAAATAATTAAATACCCGGTCGGACGTAGATAATACGGCAAAAAATCTTTTAGTTTAAAAAGAAGGTTTACATATCTTTTTAATTGCATTGTTATCTATATTCAACTTGCATTAGCCTTTAAAAAGGAATTTCTTTCCTTAAATTATTCTTTGCTAAAAATAATATTTAATTGTTCTTATTGTTCTGCGACTATACTTTATCGTTTCACATCAGTAATAATACGCGAAAGAGTCATCGAAATGAATGAAAAATGCCATCGCCCATCGCGCGATGTATATAGCTTTTAAATATTTATAACTTATTTGGCGCAATGCCTCTTGTTTTCAGATATCTAATCCGCGTCGAGGAGATGCGACAGTCGCTGCGTATCATCCACCAGTGCTTGAATCAGATGCCCGAAGGAGAAGTGCGATGCGATGACGCCAAGATTGTGCCGCCGCGGCGGGAGGAGATGAAGAGCAGCATGGAGGCGCTCATCCATCACTTCAAACTGTTCACCCAGGGTTTCCAAGTGCCGCCGGGAGCGACGTACACCGCCATCGAGGCGCCAAAGGGCGAGTTCGGCGTTTACCTCGTTAGCGACGGCAGCAGCAAGCCGTATCGGTGCAAGATTAAAGCGCCGGGCTTTGCTCATCTGGCGGGCCTGCAGTACATGGGGCCCAAGCACTTCCTCGCCGACGTGGTCGCCATCATTGGTACGCTGGACGTCGTATTCGGCGAGATTGATAGATAATTTCCTAACAATCGATAATTTATATAGCGTAGAAATGAATTTAAAAAAATAAATGATATAAATATGTTTATGTATGTTACATATACATAGGGATTTACGAACCCGATTGCATGTTACGTGTGCACGTGACTACGCGATGAGCGTATAAATAATTAAATGTATATATCTCGGCGCAATAAATGGAAATGTGACGAATATAATTTCATGCCAAATGAGATGCACTCTCGAATGCCGGAATATACGAAACTCTGCTGTTACATCTAAACCGTCCGCTACCTAAAGCCTGAAGATTGTGTGCGATTCGCGCGCGATAAGAACACACAAAACCGCTTTTCTTTTATCTCTCTCTCCCGGGTTCTTTTAATTAAAAAAACGCTGTAACAACTTGCGGTGCGACGCTATGTCGCAGTACGCGATTCGCTCTCTGAGTCTCCGTGAGAGATGCGCAATTCTTCCGCACGCAAACCGTAATGCAAAATGCAATTGACAAACGACGGGAGAGAATTACAAGACATCTTCGTTGCGCGTAAGAACGCAACGGAGACGTCGTTTCGTAAATCTCTTCTTTCAATTAAAAAAAAAAATAATAATAATACGGCATTAATTATTTCTGTGAGTATGGTTACATGTACTATTACGGAGTCGATCGAAGCGTAATAAAGAAATAAATGGTTGACCTAAATTCCGAATTCCAAATCGCGCCAACTCCGAAACAAGAAACTAGAAGTGAGAGGAAACCTTTGGATTATTATTTAAATAATTTTTACTCTTTCTGATGATGACATTTACATAAAAAAAAAGAAATAATTTAAAAGGTTATTTTTCAAAATATAATATATTTTCTTAAAAAATATGCATACTAATAAGTTTACGTCCGGAATGATTTAAAATTTAAATATTTTTTCACAAGTCCGTTTTTATATGTCACCTATAGAAAGAGGATACATATTTCATAAACAAATCTTTTCGTGTTTATATAGGCTGAAGATAAATACAATCTTGTTCTTGTGAAATAGCGTGCAGCAGTCGGATTAATTTACATTGATAGATTCAACATCGACGGAATGTCACGTTTATTTTTGTCGTTTTCAAAACTAATCGCGAAGAATTAACTTCTTTTAACGTATAGGATTAGCAGGGCAAGAAACATCGTAGAATCATGTTGATTCACACTCGCGGATATGTTTTTCTTATGGAAGCAGGGAACCGGCAGCGCCCGCAAGACACCGGTCGACCTCCACCAAGCCGTTCCATTTCATTAATCCACCGCGCGCTTACGCGCAAATAAACTTCTGTCGCCGAGGGAACCGAGAGGAAAGATCTGCCGTGCCACAACGCATACTGACACCTAGGATTTGCACTCCAGACGGCTATTTAAGAGATGAAAGCTATTTTGAAGTTTATCTAATTGACGTCCCTGGTAAAAAAATTTCTCATATTTTCTCAGACATTTTTTAAGAATTGAGACTTATAAAAATTCTGAAAAATATATAAAATTTCTCAGATACCTTTAGAAATAAGGATTTTCAGAATATTTCAATATCCATATATATATATATGAAAATATCTGATAAGTTGCACAGATTTTCTCATATTTATTCAGATTTCACAGAGATGTGTTGGCAGGAAAAATCTGAAATATTTTATTATTATTTTGTCTGAGTCTTTCTGAAAAACGTTCCAATTCATATAAAAAAATCTGAAAAATTCTGAGCATTCTGAGAAAAATTCTGATTAATAATATAAAAAATTCTAAGACATATTTCTACTAAGCTATGAAACGATAAAAAAGTATTTGCGAAAGTAATTTCTTTTCTTTTCCTTTTTTTTTCTGTCGTCGCACGATCTGACGACTCGTATACGTCGAGACGACGGAGACGGACACTCGCGTGATAGATGTCCACCGCAATCGGAGGAAATCGTAGTTCATCTAATTACCGTGTCCTCCTGTCAAGCACGACGAGAAGTCAAAGCGTCGGCTTTCTCTATTCCTTTCGCCGGTGAAAACCGAAGTTCGCGTTTACAGCGTTGTCAGCGAGACGATATATGTGATTTTCGAACGGCTTCCGAGACGCCCAAGAGGCTCCCTTTACGAAAACACCGGGAGTTAGAGAATTTATGGAAAATCAAATACCAGGCCTCTCAAATACCTGATTTCCAGTGGAGTATATTAAAAATTGAGACAAGAAATAATTTTATGTGTTTACGTTATGTTTGTTATATGTTTTTGCTTTTTCTTACCTTCTCGATATATTCAGCGGCAATGAAATAAAGAATTATTTGAAGATAATTAGTTATTTTAAGATATTAAAATTTCATTACCTTGAATATAATTTTAGAAATATTTTATTTGAAACAAAAAATTATTTTCATGGTTTTTCATTTGAATATCATATGAGATAGAGTCGTTTCTTCTCAATTACGAAATCAAACAGTTTTTTATTTGAAAGGCAGATTTATCGTTTACAATGAGTATTCTTAATTGATACGTTTTGCTAACATAATAGATAAGGTAGGGGGCCCAAATTTCGTCCTCTTCAATTTCTCGGTCCTGTCTGCTAAAAGCGCTATACGGCGCTCGGCCGTATCGGCGGCATCGGCGCCATGGCGCCAGTATGGACGTATTACGTATTACGTGTGTATAGAGGAAGGCAAATAGAGCCGCTTGTGATTTGTGATCCAAGAAGCTTCCGTACTGATTTTTCGTTTTCTTGGTAACGTGAGTTCTTGCAGTGTCATTTATTAAATTAATAGTCCTATACACGCCTGATGTAAGCGTTGTTTTTATATTCTCTGCGTGTCGTTGGCTTAAGTACGTTGTCAATAGAAGGATATTGTGAGTTGTGTGCCGTCAGGTTAAACTTGTTGAGAAGATCGCGGAGCCGCGATGTTAGTTTCAGTTTTTTTTCCTAATTTCGTACCCCTTCATGTTCCTAAATTCGTCCCCTGAACGAATGAAATTCATTTGTGACACTTGCTTGGAAGGCTGAATGCTCATCTTAAAAAAAAAAAAAATAAAGTTATTAATTTTTTTTTCAAGTAAATAATGTTTATTATGTAATGACTTTTAATAAATAATATGAATGAATGTGGAAGGATGACAGATCACGTCATAATAATCAATCTTTTCGACTTTGCTTTTAGCGAGATATTAGAACTCAATCCTGGTGATCGTGCACTATTGCGCTTAATGGCTATATCGAACCTATTTTCTTTTCTCGGACCGTCGATAATGCGCAAGAAATTCTTTCGCACGTTCAAGAATATCTCCGATTTTCAATCATAATAAAAGCAAAGTTACAAGTTACTTAATAAATCAGAAGGAAAGAAAATTAATTCTCGAGAACGAGAAATTTTATATAATAACAATTACACTTATAAATAATTCTCTTCATATAGGAGAGATTCTCTAACCGTATCTAATGGGGCTTATCATATTTCTGAGATTTTAAGAAAAAGAAGATAGAAAACTCAGCGTGCACCGCGTACGCAAACAGCAAGAGTTTTGTATATGTAAATATACACAAAACTGGGAGAGTAAAAGACACATCTAATGATAAAAATCTTTACGAACCGGTATGCGAGATCCTTTGTCTCTACAATCTTGTTTTCCCCCATGACATCGGCCACGGGCAGGAAAATTAAAGGACCGACTAAGCGCTTCATTATACATGTATAATGCGCTCTAATTAGGCGTGGGCGACACCGAGAGAGATCTCTCTGTAATTATCGTTGCCCCGCAGCGCTATTGATGTTCACGGCGGCGTGTATAATGTTTTTTTAAAACATATATCCCCCTGAGATTCCTCACTCTCCTCGCGTGGCAAATGGCTGTCCAAACGTCGGTGGGGCCGGGGCAAAAAGCGGAGAAGCGACTGAACCGACTCCACGGCTTATTAATATAATTGATCGGTCTTCGGTCCTTCTTTCTGACAGCTGACCCAGAAAGCATCGCGGACACATTCCCGTTCGGCACAACGGGACCCTTAGCCGACAGTCGTGTGGCCTATCTATTTAAAAATATAAGAACAAAAAATGTTTATAATTAAATAAACAAAGTTAATGTTTTCTATAATTGATATAAAGAAGTTATGTTTTAATAGAATAAGATTTTATATTACTTCTTTTGTATGAGAATATGAATGATTTAGTTTTTTTTTGTTAATATAAGAAAAATTATTATTTTTCATTAAATATACATTTTTATTTTGATTATTTAAAACTGTTACTATCGATCCCCTATAGTGTTGCAACCGACCCGGAGTCGGGGGCGATTGTAATTTCCCTCGTTTATGTTTTTAATTAATAATTCTTATTTGGTTTATCACAAAATTTAAATAGGAAGATTTCCATAAAGTGAAATGATCATATTAACTTAGGATATCAAGAGTTTTTCTTTTACTGTAATAGTTCCACAATCAAGTTCTAAAGTCAAATTGTTACTTTTGACCCCGCTCTACCCTAATTGTATATATCCACGCATCGCTATTTATTAAAATGTGGCTGCCTATTTATTAATTTTTTTAATCTTTTCGTTCGAAAAAACTTGATTAATTGCTCTGAAGTGACAAAATTCAATGCAATTTTACGAGCTTTTGTGTTTCCGAAGTTTAAATAATTTTGCAGACCTTAGGAAAGTCTGAGACATGTATTTGGCTGCGGCAAAAACTGTCAATTTAAAATAATTTTGTCAGCAGTTGCCACATCCTTTATATACATATAACATTGTGTTGTATAATATTTTCTAATGAAATATGGGCATTTTTGCCGTAGGCAGTTGTCTACTGTCACTGATAATATTTGGGACTACTCTAATTTGACCATTCAAAATAAAAGTCGAAGTAAGTAAAGATAAAACACAAACAGAGGATTATTCTTTTAATATGTTAATTTTCATTGACGCAAGAGTGTATTAAGGAGTATTTCTATCAATCTTAAATTTAAAAAAAATCAAAGATAAAAGCAAAGCTATATAAAGTGATCAAATGGCTAATTTATGAATACAAAAAAAATGTAAAAAATGTTGGTTTTAAAAATACGATAAATTTATTGAACAAAAAAATTAAAAGTAATTATGTAGCTGACTAAAAACAAATATAAAATGATCCGCCGATATACACCAAGTAAACAATATAAAAGAGACCTCATGTTTATGTTAAGGAAAAGTATTTAAAAATGAAAATACTTATAGAAATACAATGTATTTCAATTTTTTCGACTTAACTGGCAAACGGGTTTCGTACAATCACGACGTTTCGGCTCTTATAGTTTAGACCCTTATCAAGTGAAAAGCTATAAATGACAACGCAAAATGTAACGAGTCAATCTAACATGATTAAAAGAAAGTAACAAAAATAAAATAAATTAATAGTACCTATATCATTTGTGAGACTTGTTAGTTGACATCACGAGACATCCGTAGTATATGAAGTTATTCCAAAAAAATCATAAAAGCTAGAAATTAGTAGGAAGTATTATTAGGAAAGCAGTAATTAGAGATAATGACAAACTCACCACTAATTGGCATAGAAAAACTACATTCTCGGGAAGATACACCAATTTTTTCTCTATCGTACAAATATAAGTTAAATACGATAATTAGATTAGTCGATCATGCTATTCTGCTGTCGGATGAACGGTTCCATCGTGATAATTTGGAAAAAGTTAAAGAGATCTTACTAAATAACTGTTTTCCTATTGACGTATGTAATTGAAAAACAAATAAAAAAACAGGTTATTTGTACTAGAAAATCGCAAAGACTCTACTGTGTCAGGCGATGATACTGGTGATAGCGCGTTTGATGCATCGAGAAGCATCGTCTTGCCGTACATTAAGGGCTTAAGTGAGGTTATAGGTCGTTTGGTTAACAAAGCCGGTCTAAATGGTTCTACATACGATTCCTAAAAAGCTTGACAGCATTGTCAAGAGGGGTTATAAAGATAAACTAACCATCGCCAAGAACACTGAAATCGTATACAAAATAAACTGTAATGATTGCAATATCCTACATTGGACAGACGAAACGTCATTTGGAAACCAGAGTTAAGAAACACAGGAGTGACATTACTAAAACACAATAGTAATCACTCTGTGGTCAGCAAACACCGCGTATCACTGGGACATGATTTTAAGTGGACGGAGCCTGAGATTCTACATATAAGGAAAAGAACATAAAAAAAAGAGGGAAATAGCGGAGATGTTCTATATAAAGAAATTTAAACAACAACATAAACTCACAAAAAGATACAGAGAATCTCAACCCGATAAGTATATGATAGGCTCATCTTGTCAACTTGAAATCGATCCTATTGGCTATCCCCAACAACCAATAAATAGCAATCTTCATTTCACGGTTTCATTGTTTTGGGTCAAATGCGTTTCTCAGTCGGTCGATCGCTTCCTTATGAGCAGCATGTCACTCTCGGCGTTTATATACGACTATTGTACATCTTATTATTTGACACACAAGGACATGTAAGCAGTTTTATTTATTTTTTTTTTACATTTTATGTTTTCCTTTCTAAAAAAAGGCATGTTAAGTCGATACTCGCATATCTCGAAGTTTTTTGTTGCCGCTTTTCCGCGATGCCAATTGGTTCTCTCGCTGCGCTTACTTCATTTGCAGCTGTCATAATATATTTTGACAGTTGTGTGTATTGTGTGTATCAAGAAGTTAATAGTGTAATAGTAATAGCATAATGTTAAAGCTAAATAGC
The DNA here is from genome assembly GCA_030770255.1 of Temnothorax ravouxi. Taxonomy (NCBI): domain Eukaryota; kingdom Metazoa; phylum Arthropoda; class Insecta; order Hymenoptera; family Formicidae; genus Temnothorax; species Temnothorax ravouxi. The sequence continues at coordinate 231,273 of JASTWP010000109.1, forward strand.
GCGCGCGAAGCGCGCGTCTGTGGTGTCTAGTATAATAAATATGATAATTTGTAGATAACAGTTGATAAAAGTAGATAAAAGTTGACTAATTATCACTTAGTTCTTTCGCAAAATATAAAACGTATGTGTAATATTTTTTAATAAAATCCTGTATTTTTTCATGATAATATATCAATTAACCAAAGTTTTACAATACATTATCCTACATGTTTTCCTGTTATCAACAATAATTTTTGCAATAACATTTTTATATGGAAGATGAATAGTATTATGAAACGTACTGCAAAATCCTTTAAAATGGAAAATTATAAGATATATAATACAAATTCGTTGTGTTGCAACGCAGTATTAATGCGGAGCTCACGGGAATAATGTTTCTTGTTTGTCAAGATAGGTACCATTTTCGATAAAGTTCCTTGCATATTTCGTTGTAACGTAATTAATGATAATTTCCGAAAAGTCAAATTTCGTCAAAGGTCGGAGGCAGCCGTCAGTCGCGTGCTTTGTGCTTGTGACGAAGAGGTAAGCTATCGCCGTCTTAATTACTGTGTTCAGATTATACTATGACTGTGCTGTGTTACAGATTATATTATGAACCCGCATTGGAACGAGTGTTCTGCGTATGAAGAAGCATATAAGAAGTCATTGGAGTATCCGGGAGAGTTTTGGGGCGAGGTTGCCGGCTGTATTGACTGGAGTAAACCTTGGGATAAAGTTTTGGACAATTCCAATGAGCCGTTCACGAAATGGTATCTCGGAAAGAATCATGAAAAGAATCGCAACTCTAATCGTAATTCTGTCAAAATTAATCAATTTTTTTTATTTCCACTGCAATGAATAAAGGCTTTCAAAAAGTTCCAATTTTGATTAAAATTTTGTTTGCATAAATAATTAATTTTTTTCTCTTTTTGCGATAAGGCTCGTTTAAAATACCCGTCCTTAAAGAGTTAAAGAGTTATCAAAAATCGGATTTTTTCTCAGAGAAAAATCTATTCCAGATTGAAGAACGTAGCTTCGAAATCATGCGTTACACAAAACAATATTTAAGTATAGATATTAAACGCTTTACGCCACAGAGAACTTTGCGGAGAGAAAACAGTTAATATATAGAAAGAAATCTCTCTAATGGCCTCGTGGGAGCACTCGTGACTGCGAAAAGGGCTACAGAAAGCTCGCTTATCTTTCACGCAGGTTTGTCGGCGGTGAACTGAACGCTTGTTACAACGCGGTGGATCGCCACGTGCGCGCAGGGTACGGGGAGAAGACCGCCCTCATCCACGACAGCCCTCAAATGTCGTTAATACGCAAAGTAACGTATAACGAGCTCTTGGAAAAGACGTCCGTGTTGGCGGGCGCGTTGGCGGATCTGGGTGTGCGCAAAAGGGACAGGGTGATTATATACATGCCGCTGATCCCCGAGACTATAATTGCGACTCTCGCCACTGCCAGGCTCGGGGCGATTCACTCGGTGGTCTTTGGAGGTATAAATTAATAACAAAAAGTGACAATGGTCGCGGCTGTTACGTTCAAGCTTCCTTTTACTATACTATACCACGTGATTATTTTTCACATAGATCGCAAAAAGTAGAATCGATAGTAAAATGTATGCAAAGTGTGTAAAAACTGACTACGATTAAAATTTGCATATTTATACGTTATCTTTCCTATATATATCTTGCATATATTTCTTATCCGTTTCTTTATTTTTAAGACTTTTAATCTTAAAAATATCTGTTTTTATATACATAAGACGGATAAGTCTATATCCGTCAGACTGTTTTAAACTGTCAAGTCACGTCAATAGCCTTATATAGAAGCCTAAGTTGCATAGCAAGATATTTCGATTATTAAACAATTATCAATTCAGTTACCAATGCAATGCGATTATACTTGTAAATACGCGTTTCAGGTTTCGCAGCGAACGAATTGGCATCTAGAATAGATCATGCTGAGCCGAAGGTTATTATCGCCGCGAGTTGCGGCCTCGAACCGTCCAAAGTAATTAAGTACGTATCTTTATTCAAAATATCCCTTTATACGAGATATCTTGACAGATTTAAATTGCGCTTTTAAAAAGCAGCAGCTCACAGTAGACTTCTAAAAAATTTTCTAAGAAAAATGTTAGATATACATATCGGATCATTGATATTAATATTTAATAGAAATGTTAATATTTAGTACGCATTGTAAACATAATTTCCTTCTCAAACAATGCATTGTCCCTTAAACTGTGCACAATCTGTCGAACATCTTTCAAACGTTTCTGTTTAGAATTCTTAGATCTTCGATGGTTCATTCAGTCTTTATATTCTTCCTTTAATTCGCACAACTCGAAATGCAGGTATACTAATATGCTAAACGGTGCCATGGACATGATCATTGTACCGAAGCCGAAGTGCATCGTGTTTCAGAGAAGAAACGTGTGGGAGGCTCCGTTACTCGAGTCACAGCTCGACTGGGACGATCTCTTGAAGCGGTCGAAACCGCATCCGTGCGTAATGGTCGAGGCTAACGATCCATTGTATATATTGTACACGTCAGGAACCACAGGTGCGTCTTAAGATACATACTCAGCTAATATAAATAAAAAAACCCAGAAACGTCTCTGGGAGATGAAATGACGAAATTTTATATCGTATTATTTTTTTCCTTTGATTTCCTATACTTTTAAAATTATCCCATCGTATTCCCTCGAGACGTTCTGTCGCCACTCTTCATGTTTATAATATGTTACCTGGTCTTTGATCAAACACCAAAATCACGCTCCTGTTACGCGGTCACAAAAACTTTTTTTATTTGATATTAGGGCAACCGAAGGGGATTATGAGGCCGATCGGTGGTCACTTGGCAACACTCTGCTGGACCATGAAGACGGTTTATGGGATGAACAAAAGTTCCGTTTGGTGGGTGGCCTCCGACATGGGATGGGTTGTCGGGCATTCCTACATTTGCTATGGCCCTCTCGTCTACGGCGCGACTAGCGTCATGTACGAAGGAAAACCCGACAGAACACCGGATGCTAGTCAATATTTCAGGTTTGAATATTTCTCAACAAAAGCAATATTGCTTGGAAATGTTCGAGAAAGTTAATAAATATTCGACGATTTTTGCTTCCTCATGAGGAAGCTTTGTTTCATAACTTCGTATATGAACCTTTGATCGCATATAAAATTAGATCTAGTCAACCAAATTTAAAAAAATTATATATGAAATAGAGATAGAAGAAACCAAAGAAAGATTGGTTTTTTAGTTTTTTCTGCCAATATGTTCATATTGTTGTAAAATGTCGAAATATCGCCTAAAAAAAATGTCGGTATGTATGTATGTGTGTATGTCTGTGCCAAATTTACCGAAATTTCTATAACTCCAGAACTAATCAACCAAATCTTAACCAGATATATATGAAATAGGGGTAGAAAAGATTGAAGAATATAATAGAATTATTAAAAATTGTTAATAATAAAGGGATTATCAATTTTTGTTAACAAAAACAACCAAGTTTACTGAAATTTTTATAACTTAAGAACTAATCAACCAAATTTTAAAAAATTATATATGAAATAGGGTAGAAAAGACTAAAGAATATAATATAATTATTAAAATTGTTAATAATAAAGGGATTACCGATTTTTGTTAAAACTATATAATATAATTAATTTTTATAACTCCTGAACTAATCAACCAAATCTTAACCAGATA